>JAKSZT010054160.1:4187635-4229566 GCA_026826555.1 Tolypeutes matacus
ATTTTGTGGCACTCTGATTAGGTACATAAATGTTTATGATTGTTCTCTCTTCTTGAGAGATTACCCCTTTTACTAATATATAGTGTCCATCTTTGTCTCTTACAATAGTTTTGCATTTAAAGTCTATTTTTTCTGATATTAGAATAGCTATTCCCGCCCTTTTTGGGTTATTGTTTGCTTGTAAAATTGTTTTCCAGCCATTCATTTCAGCCTCCATGAATCCCTGGGTCTAAGGTGGGTTTTTTGTAGACAGCATATAGATCGATCATATTTCCTTATCCATTCTGCCAATCTGTGTCTCTTGAGTGGTGAATTTAATCCATTAACATTCAGTGTTATTACTTGCAATGAATTTCTTACTTCAGCCATATTTTCTTTGGGTTAGTGTATGTTATATGTTGTTTTGTTTCTGTTTTTGTCTTTTTAGTTGTTTTTAAACTCTCCTCCAACTCTATCTCCCTTGATTTTTCCTTTCAACTTGTAGAACTTCCTTTGGTATTTCTTGAAGTGCCGGTTTCTTATTGACATACTGTCTTAATTTCTGTTTATCTGTGAATATTTTGAACTTTCCATCATTTTTGAATGCCAGTTTTGCTGGATAAAGAATTTGTGGCAGGAAGGTGTTTTCTTTTAGTACTTTGACTATGTCATACCACTGTCTTCTTGCCTCCATGGTTTCAGATGAGAAATCAGCACTTAATCTTATTGTGCTTCCTTTGTCTGTGATGGTTCTCTTTTCTTTTGCTGCCTTGAGTGTTTTCTCTTTGTCTTGAGCATTGGACATTTTGACAAGTATATGTCTAGGAGTTGGCCTGTTGGGATGTGTACTGTTTGGAGTGCGCTTTTCTTCCTGGATCTGCACATCCATCTCTCTCAATAGGGTTAGAAGTTTTCAGCCATTATTTCCTTCAACACTCCTTCTGTTCCTTTTCCCTTCTCTTCTCCTTCTTGGATGCCCATAATGCATATGTTTGTTCATTTTGTGTTGTCAGTTAAATCCCTGAGCCCCTGCTGGTTTTTTTCTATTTTTTTGTCTATCTGTTCTACTATCTGTTTGATTTCAGATGTATTGTCTTCTACATCACTAATTCTTTCTTCTGCCTGTTCAAATCGGCTGTTATGTCAATCCAACATCTTTTTCATTTTTTCGATTGTGCCATTGATCACCATCATATCCGTTATCTTTTTGAGTATGTTTACAATTTCTTCTGTATGTTCTCCCAGTGTCTTCTTTATATCCTTAATCTCTTCCTTCACTTCATTATGTTGGTTCATGATATTTGTTTGGAAAACTTTGATTAGTTGTTCGATGTTCTGCATCTCTTCCTGGTTTTTAGTTTGTTCATTGGACTGGTTATGTCTTCCTGTTTCTCAGTGTGATTTGTAATTTTTTGTTGCCCTCTAGTCATCATTCTGTCTTGATGCATTTATTCAGTTGATTAGCTTTTCTCTCTCCTCTAGAGTTTTATTTAGCTGGTGGTTCTGTTTGTGTGTTAAGTTTCCTCTTTGACACTTTTTCTTATTTTATTTCCTTGCTTCTTTCTGTGTTACCTTGAAGGCAAAAGATTAGTCCCAGAGGAATCAAAAGATGTGAGAAAGGAAGAAGGATAATAGTAATATTGATCAAAGTTAGAAGAGGGGCCAAATAAGACTTAGTGAAATGAATTTTTAACTCATGTAGGCAGTGTAGAGTAATAGGAAAAAAAGTGGAGTACCTACAATGGACTGGGAAACCAAATAGAGGAATATATCTATAATGATTTAGAAGGCTAGAATGATGAGGAGGGAGAGAAAGAGTAAAGAAAGTGATAAAGGAAAAAGTTAATATTAGTTAAAAAAAAGAAGAAAACAAAATAGATAGAATAGAAATTGACACTCTTAAGTTGTGGGCTAATGAAAAAACGTGGTGTCTAAGAACCACAGCAGAAAGTAGAAGGCAGAAAGGAAGGATAAAAGATAGCTTGGGATACGAAAGTCAATATAGACAGAGAATGGGAAATCACTGAAGAAGAAGCACAGCAAAGAAGAGGCAAGCTAGCAGCACCTAATTAAAAAAAAAAAAAGAAGGAAAAAAAAAGGGGGTAGGAAAGAGGAAAAAGGAAATAAAAGCAAGTGACAACAAATATACAGAGAAAAACCAAACAACCACACAAGCAAGCAGTCAAAGCTAAGGAGGAAGTGTTCCTTCTAGGGTCCTTGTGGATCCTCTCAGCCTGCTGGGTTTATCAATCAATTTCCCTGCAGGGTTCTATCTGCAGGTTTTGGGGCAGATTTTAGGTATTAAATTAAATTAAAAAGAAGAATTCATTTTTTAAAGTGACTGTCTTTTTTTTTTGGCAATATAAGGGACCCAAAAGAAGTCCTCTGCTAGACCACCCCCTACACCGAGGGTACCCTAAATAGCCTCATGGAAACTAATCAAGCACTTCCAACCTCCTGGCCTCCCCAGGGGAGCTGAAGCTCTGATGCTTGTCAGCGCAGAGTGATAAAGTTGGCTGACTCCACCCCCTCTGCAGCCAAGCCTCAGTGTCAGCGGGCTGCTGGGTAAATCAGGTTTATTCAGCAGATTTGCCTCTTCCCTCAGCCTGGCACTGCTTCAAGCTGACTTATCTG
The DNA here is from genome assembly GCA_026826555.1 of Tolypeutes matacus. NCBI lineage: Eukaryota > Metazoa > Chordata > Mammalia > Cingulata > Chlamyphoridae > Tolypeutes > Tolypeutes matacus. Next base: position 4,190,249 of record JAKSZT010054160.1, read on the forward strand.
CTCCCCAAAGCAATGGGGGGGGTCTAGGCAGCCAAATCCACAGAAGTTAAACCCCTCTCCACCTTCTGTCAGAATCCTCCCTCTCTTGGAGAATGCTCCCTTGCACCGGAGCGGGAGTCGCAGGTGCGGGATTCGCGGCTCAAACCAGCCTTTTTTCCTGTGGGTGGGGCTCAGCCATCTGTGTTAACCACCACAGGCAGGCTTAAAAGTTACGAATCTCTACTGATCACTCCATGCTGTTGATCTGCCTGCAGCTAGATGTCCCAAGCTTCTTGCTCCATGCGCCCACAGCACAGACCCCCGGGCAGGACCCTGTCCACAATCAGCCATCCCCAGAGAGCTAGTTAGTGAGTGCCCTCCTAAAACTGATGCCATCTTGCCTCCCCTCTGCTTCATTGACTTTTATGTACTTGATAAGACTTACAATCTTTGCGAATACACTGGTATTAGCAAGTGCTCTGCCAAAGCAGTATCTTCTTTAGATTTGAAACCTAAGTAAAATACATGGTTCATTGACTTCTGCATTCTTGAAATGACTTCCAAACATTGGGAAAACACTGCTTAAAGCTAGTGCTCTGCTAAAACAGTAGTTCTTTATTTTAAAAAACACACAAAGATATACATTTTATTGACTTCTTTGTCCTCACTTTGACTTATAATCAATGTGAAAACACCAGTTTTAGCTATTCCTCTGTCAAAACAGTATATTCATCAGTTTTGAATACTAAGCAAGATATATGCTTCATTGACTGCAAAGTACTTGTTTTGACATAATCAATATGAAACAGCAGTTTTAGCTAGTGCTCTGCCAAAACACTATGTTTATAGTTTTGAAAGTAAGCAAGATACTTGCTTCATGAGTGCTATGTACTTGATTTGAATTGCAATCATTGTGAAATCACTGGTTTTAGCTAGTGCTCTGCCAAAGCTGTAGGTCCTTAGTTTTGAAAACTTAGCATGATGCATGGTTCATTGACCTCTATGTTATTGATTTGAATTGCAGACAATTGTAAAATACAGATTTTAGCTGGTACTCTGCCAAAGCAGTATGTTCTTTTGTTTTGAAAACTAAGCATGATATATGTTTCATTGACTTCTATGTACATGATTAGACTTAGAATCAATATGAAAATACTGGTTTTAGATAGTGCTCTGTCAAAACAATATGATCTTTAGTTTTGAAAAGTAAGGAAGATACTTGCTTCATTGACTTCAATGTACTTGATTTGACTTACAATCATTGTAAAAACCCTGGTTTTTCCTAGTGCTCTGCCAAAGCAGATGTCATTTAGATTTGAAAACTAAGTAAGATACATGGTTCATTGACTTCTATGTATTTGATTTAACTTCCAAACAGTGGGAAACCAGCAGTTTAAGGTAGTGCTCTGCCAAAACACTATGTTCTTTAGGTTTGAAAACTAAGCAAGATACTTCCTTCATTGACTTCTGTGTACTTGATTTGACTTAAAATCATTGCAAAAATACTGGTTTTAGCTAGTGCTTGCCCAAATCAGTATCTTCTTTATTTTTTAAAATTAAGTAAGATACATGGTTCATTGACTTTTATGTACTTGATTTGACTTTCAGGCAATGGGAAAACACTGGTTTTAGCTAGTACTCTGCAAAAACAGTGTGCTCTTCCATTTGGAAAATTAAGAAAGATACACACTCTCTTGACCACTACGTACTTGTTTTGATTTATAATCAATGTGGAAACAGTGGTTTTATATTGTGATTTCTCAAAAACAATATGTTCTTTTGTTTTGAAAACTAAGCAAGATACTAACTTCATAGACTTTTATGTACTTGATTGACTTATAATCCATGTGAAAATAATCATTTTAGCTAGTGCAGCCTTCTTTCTTGGTAAAAACACTTTGAATGATAGGAATAGAAGGATACTTCCTCAACATGATAAATGTTATATATGAAAAACCCACAGCTAACATCATAATGTTGAAATGCTTAGGGTCTGGAACAAGACAAGAGTGTCTACTGTCATCACTCCTATTTAACATTGTGTTAGAAGTACTTGCTTGAGCATTTAGGCAAGAAAAAGAAATAAAAGGCATCCAAATTGGAAATGAAGAAGTAAAAATTTCACTATTTGCAGATGACGTGATTGTATACACAGAAAGCCTTGAAAAATCTACAACAAAGATTCTAGAGCTGACAAATGAGTTCAATAAAGAAGCAGGATATAAAATGAACACACAAAAATCAGTAGCATTTCTGTACACTACTAATAAGCAATCTGAAGAGGAAATACAAAAAAATTTCATTTCCAATAGCAACTAAAAGAATCAAATATCTAGGAATAAATTTTAAAGATTTAAAGGACTTGTATACAGAAAACTATACAACATTATTAAAAGAAATCAAAGAAGACCTAAATAAATGCAAGAATATTCCATGTTCATGAATGGAAGACTAAACATCATTAACATGTCTGTCCTACCCAAATTGATATACAGATTTAACACAATCCCAATAAAAATTACAACGGCATTTTTTTACTGAACTGGAAAATCAGTTATGAAACTTATTTGGAAGGGCCCCAAATAGAAAAAAACATATTGAAAAAGAAAAATGAAATTGGAAGAATCACACTACCTGACTTTAAAGCATACTACAAAGCTACAGTGGTCAAAAATGCATGGTATTGGCACAAGGATAGACATTCTAATCAATGAAATCAAGTTGAGAGTTATGTTATAGGCCAGCACATATATAGACAACTGATATTCAACAAGGCTACCAAGACCACTCAACTGGGACAGAATAACCTCTTCAACAAATGTTGCTGGGACAACTGGATATCTATATCCAAAAGAATGAGAGAGGATCACCATCTTACACCCTGTACAAAAATTAACTCAAGATGGATCAAAGACCTAAATATAAGAGCCAAGACCATAAAGAGCCTAGAAGAGAAAGGAAACATCTATGAGATCTTGTAGAAGTAAATGGTTTCAGAAACTCTACACCCAAATCACAATTAATGACTGAAAAAAATAGATAAATGAGACCTTCTCAAAATTAAAATGTTTGTGCTTCAAAGAAGTATGTCAAGAAAGTGAAAAGACAGCTTAATCAATGGGGAATATATTAGGGAAACACTTATCCAATAAGGGTCTAATATCCAGCATATAAAAAGAAATCCTACATCTCAAAAATAAAAAGACAAATAAACCATTTTAAAAATGGGCAAGAGACCTGAATAGAAGCTTTTCCAAAAACGAAATACAAATGGCTAAAAAGCATATGAAAAGATGCTCAACATCACTATCTCATAGGGAAATCAAATCAAAACTGCAGTGAGATATCATCTTACACCTATTAGATGGGCAGCTATTAAAAAAACAGAAACATACAAGTGTTGGAGAGGATGTGGGAAAATGGGCACACTCATCCCCTGCTGGTGGGAATGTAAAATGGTGCAGCTCTTGTGAAGGAAGGTTTGGTGGTTCTTCAGGAATCTAACTGTAGAATTGCCATATGATCCAGCAATCCCATTACTAGATATATACATGAGAATTGAAAGCAGAGACATGAACAGATATATGCACAGCAATGTTCATAGTAGCATTATACACTATTGCCAAAAGTCGGAAGCAAACAAAGTGTACCTCACTTGAATGGATAAGAAAACTATGGTATATACATACAATGGAATATTACTCAGCTTTTAGATGGAATGAGGTGTTGCCACACAGGAAAACATGGATGAATCTCAAAGACCTTATGTTGAATGAATTTAGCCCATCATTAAAGGACAAATATTGCATGACCTTACTGGTATGAACTAAGGCTAATTGAGTAGACTCTCAGAGCTAAAGTCTGGAAGATAGGTTACTAAGAGATAGAAAGGGAGTAGAGAGTGGTGAGCCAATGCTCTATCTGACCAGAACCTACGATAAGGTAGAAGGGGGTGTTTTCGTAGTGGATGAGGATGATGGTGGTGTAGGGACGTGAGTGAGGTCAATGATACTGGAATGTGAGTGTGAGTGTGAGCAGGGTTTGGAGATGGGTTGGACTATCCATGGAATTGGGTGGAGGGCTGGAGGGAGGAACAGGTGAACTGTGAGCAAGTGGAGGTCTGTGGTTGTAAATATGGCAGGGGAGGGTTACTAGTGCACAGTGTCAGTGGTGGGGGAATGCACCTGGAGCATGAGATGAACTAAGCATGTAATCAATCTGCTCATACTTAGAGATAAATCTATCTCTAACACCATTATCTCAAGCCACTCACTCATCATGCACATAATGTCACTTTCTAGTCATGCAACATATGAGTCAGCATGATGACTATCTGCCATTTTTCCCATATCACATTATCTTTCCCTCAACTTTCACAACCCAAACCTCCCTTTCAATTCAATCCCATAAAAACCCTAGGCACTTCCAACTTGGGAAGAGAGTTTTGAGGATTATCCTTGCACATTTGTGGTGCTAGCCTTTGCTGAAGAAACTCTTTCTGTTGTCTCAAAATTCTGATGTCACTCAATTGGCTCTCTAGTATGCATTGGACAAAGACTCGCTTTTGAGCAAAAACAGGTTTCCATGAGCCATTGTGGTGATGAGCACCAGCTGCTGATCTTATGTGGTCATCTAGACCTTTTATTCTAGATTTTCAGTGATTTAGACTCCTCCCCAATCTTTTTGGTATCATCAACCCCTTCCAGGCTTCATTTTTTATTTTGAGCAGAGAAAGTTTTGAAGACAAACATCTTTTGAATGAATAACTTTGAATATGTGCGTAAAATTTTGCCAAGGCCTGTTTTTACATTTGCTTTTAGTTTTGGGTTCAAGTTCCATTTTGGTTACTGGCTGTTGATTGTGAATTAGAGCCCCACATTAGTCAGGCCATGTGCTTACCAGTAACCTACCCCAAGGTTTATGAGAGTAAGTCCCCAAACTGCTCATATTAGTCTTTGATTTGATTGGTTGTGGGTTACAGTCCCATTTTAGTTATTGGATTCTTGTGTTTGTTATTTTTGGCCACAGGTTCACCTGTAATACTCTGAAGAAGAATTGAAAACCTCTTAAATACATTAAAAAAAAAAAAAAAAACAAAAAAACAGGCCACCATTTAGTTATGAACCTATGAAAAAGAAGGGGAATATATTTTTGTGCTAAAATGCTGGCCTCAATATGATTTTAAATCATAAGAGAAACAGCCTGAAAATAATTCTATAGAGAATAATACTAAAATACAATTAAATTTGTATTTTAAGAGAAAAATGAGATGCAATTCCATATATAAAATATTTTATACCTTTGTGGCAGAATAAGAATTTGCAGAAAATGGTGCAAAATTATATTTATATTTCTGTGATTTTCTGTTTTGTGTTTACTTTCTATTTGTGTGTGTCTGTTGGTTTTATGTGTATTTCCCTGCCTTTTATGTAATACCAAATTAACAAATAAAAATCCTTAAGAGAGCTATATTTACAATTGCTCAAATATAAATATACCTACATTTAAGTTATTATTCCTCAAGTCCCAGAATTTAGGGAAGTCAAACTTCTGGTTCCTTTGAAATCCTCCTGTCTTTGCCATGTATCCTAACTTAACCTAACTCCTTTGTATCATAAAATTTCCCAAAATGCTACTAAGTGGGTCTTGCAAAGAATTCAATCTTATCATTCAGACTTATGAGCCTGAATACTCAGAACTTTGGTTTACAGAACTTCTCATAGTAATCATGCAAAAATCTTGATAGTCAAAACAACATGGAAAGAAAACAAACTAAGAAAAAAGAAATCCTTTTTATCCAGCTTAATAAACCCTCTAGACAGCAAAGTTAAGAGCACTGATACTTGTGATTACTGTAAACAACCTGGACATTAAAAAAGTAACTCTCTAAGCCTTCCCCAAAATAGCAAGCCCTAAAAGATTGTTTATTATTGTTTCAAAAATGCATTTACTAAGATGTGTTAGATATTTAGACAAATCTCCTTATGCAACACATGTTTTCATTGTTCCATTTGTGTAATTCCACTAATTATTTTCAAAGAACAAAGAATATTAGCTAAAAAACTTCAAGCCATGGCTAACAAAATCAATGATTTCTCTTCTGTTTCCATATTAATTATAATTGGACCAGGATAACTGCATTAATAAAAATTTTGCTGGCTAAGTTTAGTAATTTTTGAATCAAACAACTCTATAAATGTAAAGGAGGAAAATATAGAAAAACACTAGCCACTTTTGTAATCCTGCAATTAATTCACAGCATAGACCTGATAACATCAAATCCTACCCCAAATTTCCCTCCAGAGTGCGGTTTGAGAAATGTGTTCCTGTAAATGTTTCATAATATACTGCTAAAATGGTAAACTGAAGAATGCATATATTTCCAAAAATCATTTCCTATGAGCTATAATTGTTCTAGTATTACATGCTATCAAGTATTTAAAATGAAGAAATTGTTTCCATTTAACCAAACTGAATCATTATTCTGACAAGTTTGTTTGACTTTGATGGTAATTGAATGTTGTAGTATGTTTGAAGACAATTTCCAAAATAATTTTGGGAACATAAATATGTAAGGTATAAAGGATGTGATTTTTATTTAGGAAAAAAGAAAGTAATTTTGTCCTATGATAAAAGAACTGGTTATTAAGAAAGAGGAAAATGTGGGACAAAACCTAAATGAAAGTTCAGAATTTTGTGGAAAAGGAATTTTCATGTTCAAATTTGAGTACAATTTGATAGGTCTATCTATAAAGTTTTTTTAAAGCCTTAGTTTCAAAGAGTACACTGATGTAACACTAGAATTTGATTTCCTCTCTATTAAAGTGACAAAGTTTTCCTATAGTACTGGTCTGGTTTTAACAAATAACTTTCCCCCTGAATCATCAATGTGAAGAGCAGAAAGTCTATGTTTTACTATAAAGCTATTAGTGCTTTATATGAACCAGAACATTTCCTTGTTTGTTTAAAATAAACAAGTCTTCTCACTTTTATTTTATTTATTTATTTATTTATTCCATTGAATAATTATTTGACAGTTTTGCATTATATATTCAAAGCTCTTTCATGATATCTGAATTTTCCCTCTAATACACAATGTTAGCTTCAGAGATTGAATCATGTCCCCCACCAAGGCATGCTCATGTCCCAACACCAGGTCATGTGAGTGTGAACCCATTTGTAAGTAAAACCTTCAAGAAGTTATTAGTTAAGGTGTGCCCAAATGGAATGAGGGTGGGCCTTCATCCAATATGACTGAGGTCCTTATGAACAATGGAAAATGGAGACAGAGAAGCCATGGGGAGCAGCCAGAAGCTGGAGGTTAATGAAACCCAGAAGAGAAAGTAGAAGACATGGGTATGTGCATGCCCAGTGATGGAAAAGACAAGGAACCCCAAAGATTGCCAGCCAGCCAGGAGAGAGCAACCCCTGTAGGAAGAGAGCATTCTGGCCTCTAAAACCATGAGCCAGTAAATTCTGGTAGTTAAGTCCACCCCCTGTGGGGTATTTATTTTAGCAGCCAGGAAACTAATACAGTACCTTCTTAAGATACCATATCATATATTTCTCTGAGGATGCCAATTAGGATTTTTAAAAAATATTCTTCATTGCCTAAGTGCAGTATACTGTGAAAGGTGAGGACCAGTAAGAGGAGGAGGCTGGGGCCTTGCTCCTCTGGAAGTGATTTCCAGTCTTTTCCCATTGTTCTTTTGACCGTCCGTCCCCTTTCTTTAACCAATGAATATTCATATCTGCCTGTCCATGTGTTTCAGTGAGGCTGACTGGGTGTCTATGTCTGTGAGTGGGATGGTTTTTGGTGTTCAGGAACTGGGTCCATGAAAACAGTGCTGCAGATGAGAAAGAAAGAATAAGACAAAGAAGAAAAACTGGGATCAGGGGACCCTCCGTCCCATATGGAGAGAAGAGCCCAGCCACCTCATAAGGTGTGGCTTTAATTTTGGCTTTAGAACAAAGAAAATACTTGTGAGCATGTGCCAGGGTGATAGATACTTGACAGTTACATTTTACTGAAATCAACAAGTCTTAAAGGTTAATGGCTCAGTTCCTCTTTTCCTTCCTGAAATTCACAGACATTGTAAATCTTACAAGCTCAGGATGTTTCCCCACCCAGCTACTATTAGCATGAGACTGGAGGGCTTGTTTCCTACATTCCAAGGTGACCTTTTCTGTCAGTAGTCATGGCCTTTAATTGAAACTCCATCATTTCCCCCTTTTTTATTAATTAAAGCTCATAGGAACCATTATATAAGCTGATACAAGGTGACCTCCTGTCACACTTGTCTTCTTCCATGGGCTCTTGTAACTGTGCCTGTCTTAGGTTGTCCTCCTCTGAGAATCTTACCCACCATTGACTACCAGTCAAGCTTTTGAGCTCTTACATGGAAGGAAATTTCATTAATATTTATGCTTCTTCAGGTTCCTTAAATGAATATTTTTTGTGCAGATATTTAGTATTAAGATCAAGGGGTTATTAGTAGAATCTTTCTACTAAATAATGCAAAATTAGTTTTTCGTTGCAAGTTTCTTAACATAAATGCATTTATCTGGTCTAATTCTTCATTTTTTCTATGAATATATGTTGTTACTCTACCCTTGACAATACAAACAATTAAAATGCATATAACAATAATTCCTAATCCAATCCAAAATGATATTTGAATGGTTTTTTGTTTCCACCAGTGAAACAGTTGCACCAGTGGTTTCTTTCAATTCATTTTGAAACAGGCTCAATGTCTTCTTTTGCAATTCTAAAATATCTATAGAAACATTATGCTTATATCCAATCAAATGATTTTTCACTTCCTCCCAATCATGTTCACTATTACTATAAGCCAAAGGAGTAATACAAAAAGAACTTTCATTCCAATCACATTTAAGAGCCCTTAACAAGTTTAAATTATAAATTTGATTACCCAAATGTATAATAGCTGTTGTAAGATCATTCATACAATTATTCAGTTCCATATCAATGTAAGACTGGTTATGCCACATCTCACTTGCATTTTTATGCCAGTCCTTAACATATTGTTGATTCTGGACTCCTTGATGCACAGCTGTGCCAGTGACAGCTGCAGCAGTCATGATGCCAATCAGTCCCAAAATTTCTGCTATTAAAAGTCCAATCAGTCTTTTAGTTCTTTTTAAATAATGGTCGAGGAAATGCCACAGCAACTGGGATTCTGGAGACTGCTGCCAATGTCTGGTCATCTGAACCGGTAACCATAGTCCTTTTCTTCTTCTTGCTATAAAAAGAGTTTGATTTTCCTGCAAATATGAATTCTTTTCTCTTTTCTTTTTCTTTTAAAACTGCTCTCAGGAGGTCCTTGGTCCACGCACTGACTGAAAGAAAAATTTTGTTTTCAGTGCCCCACGTTGGGCGCCATATGTTGGTGTTCAGGAACTGGGTCTGTGAAAACGGTGCCATGGATGAGAAAGAAAGAATAAGACAAAGAGAAGAAAAACTGGGATCAGGGGACCCTCCGTCCCATATGGAGAGAAGCAGTCTTCTCACTTTTAAAAGGATATAATTTTCAAACCTGAAGACTTTTGACATTGTCCTTTCTCAAAGTCAAGTCATAAAGGATTTATTTCAAATTATTGCAAAAGATGTGCTCTTTCACCTTGTAAAAGGTGAAATGCTAAAAATAGTTAAGTTCATTTGATATATTATAAGTTACAAAGGGAAGTGTTTTGAAAGGGGTATAAAATTAAAAGGGATTTTCTAACCTTCTGTTGGTTAAATTTCTATGGGTGAAATGATCATATAAATATTTAGAGATTGTATAAACTTTCTAAAATCTTAATGTTCTCATGACCATATTATGTCCTCATACTGATCTGCATAATATTAGACAACAGTTTTAGTTATTCTTAGGAAGATATTATATGTCACAAAAACAACTAACTTTCCTTATCAGTTACACTGTTTATGCTAAAGCCTCTCCAAAAGTCTTACGGTCCTTTGCCAGTCAAAGCTTCATCTTCAGGGAAAAAAAGGAATCTAATCAAGAAGTAATGTGCATCTACAAGTCATGTTTTACCTGTTAATTAACATTATCCTAGTAAAAATGTAAAAGTGAAACACGCATAAAAATTTAATTGTCAAATGTTTTGTTTCTGGAAATGGTTTCATTTGGAAAATGATCATAAAAAATTAGAACCTAGAGTGTAGGCTCTTGCAGCAGTCATATTTGTTTCTAGACTGTTACTATTTCTGTATTAAAATGGTTTGCTCTTTATATATAAACTAGAAGCCTCCTAAAGTTTTTGGGGTCAGTGAATCACCTGAAACACAAAGTTAGAGTTCTCCAGTTGTGGAGGTATCGAAGAAACAACATTAATTCTAAAAAACCCAGCAATTCCATATGACAGCTGTTGAAGGAGTTGCAGAAAATACCACACTTCAATTAGAAATGTAAATGGAACTGATCTAATTAGAACTAAGGTGAAAATTTATTTTAAATGTGAAAAGGATAAAAGATTATTTTATGTAAATTTTCTGTGGCGTGCTAATTTAATATGTCTGGTCAGATTATATGAATGACAAAACTCACTTTTAACATTGAAACTAAAATAAGAAATGAAATCTCAGTTTACTGTAGATTTGATAGCTGGAAAATGTGTTTACTAAAAATGTCTTCACTTAAGCAGCTTTGAAAACTAATACACTAATTGTGCTGGTTTTCTATTAATCTAATTTTAGAAGTTTACTGTTTGCACTTAATTCCTTGAAGGATATTAACTAGACCTTCTCAGTTTGGCTTACAGAAATAAAATAATGGTTCAAAGGAAAACCAGACAATGGTTTCAGGAATACCTTATGATCCTGTAAATTTGTAACTTTTCTCAGAGACAAAAAATTTGATATCCTTGAGTTGTTGGCACAAGAATATATTAACTGTGGTTAAATAGTCACTGAAACCAAGGACAGGTTGAATATGCTTAAGACAACTCAGGACTGACAAATTGGATGTGCCCTCCTCACAAAGCCCCTGACATCGCTAGGTTTTATTATTATTTTTTCTTGTTTTACTTCTCACCTACCCCCTTTTTTGCCTATAAAACCCCTTTATCCTATTTTCACTTTGAACTGGTTTTGGAGAGATTCCTCCAGTTCCTTGCTTGTGCACTTGCAATAAATCATTTTCTCACTGAAAGATTTGTTTCTTCTTTATGGGGCTGGATCAGGAGTACCAAACTAGTCATTCTTATGGTAAGAATTTTGTGAGCCAGCCAGGAGCTGTACTGCTTTGGGATGCAGCCCCCCCCCCCCAGAGTAACCCTGATCCATGTCTTGTCAGCTGTGGAGACTCTCTTGGTCCCTAACCCCCATTTCTAGCAGCTGCCAAGGGATTTTTGAGGCTGGATGTATTGGGTGAGGTTTCTACCATGGGCAGACACTGGGCACTTTGTGTGAAGGTGATTCTGAAGCTGGGTTTTCCCTGTGTTTGGTAAGTGTGTGAAAATCTTGCTTCTGTTCTGATCCATGCATATTTTAACTTTGTCAGTCTGCTACAGCCTAGGAGACTGCTGGGTTGGCTTTGTCAGTCTGCTCATACCAAGAGGACTGTTGAATATTGAGTTAGTCTGAGTTTGTGAATATGGACCTGGTGGGTTTGAGTCCCATTATCTGTAATCTCAGATTTGGGGTTCACCTGTTGATTTTGTAATCACATTTTTTCCTTTGAAGTTGGGGAACCTGTTGACTTTGAGGAGCTCTTGTTCTTGAAGTTCTGTCTTCATGATTTCTCTTGGTGTTACCAAGTCATGGTAAACTCAGAATGTGCCAGCTATATTTCCTCTAGGTTGTATACTGGAAAATTGGTCTAAACTTTGAGGGTACCACCTTAAGAAAAAGAAAATGATTTTCTATTGCAATGTTGCCTGGCCACAGTATAAATTGGGTGATGGTGAAAGGTTACCTAAAATGAGTCTTTGACTGTCAATACAATCTTGCAGTTGGATTTGTTTTGTAAAAGAAAAATTGCAAATGTGATAAGATACCTTATGTTCAAATTTTCTTAGAATTGTATAATGACCATGAAGCCTTGGGAAAATGTAAATTTTACTAGTTTTGAAGAGACAAAAGAAAGCACCTCAAGAGCCTTGAGCAGCTGAAGGGGATATTCTGTTGCCTCCTCAACCACCCCTTGTGGTTCAGTGGTAGCTCCTGATGTCCCTCCAGCAGCTCCTCATGATCTAGGAGAAGGCACAGCTGGAAGAATGGCTTCCCCAACCCACACCCATAGTGTTGTGCAATTTGGTAAGGGAGCAACCCCTTCTGAGGTAGGGCAATTCCAATGCACCAAGTCCTTTAAGGCTTGATGATCAAGTACAGTCTTAAGGATTCATGTGATTACACACCCTGTTCTCAACCTCTGATTTAATAAATTGGAAAAATAGCACCCCTGGCTATAAAGAAGACTCTGAACAAATGAGAAGGTTGTATCTATGCCATATACACAACAAATTGGGTAGATATTCAGGCATTATTGAATATTTTACTGTCTCTAGAGGAAAGCTATATGGTTCTGGATAGTGGTAGACAAGAAGATGAGCATCTGAGGGAAGGAGCCCTCAGAATCCTGTTTTTGCTGACCCAGGAGATGCTGTTCTTGAAGCAGATCCCCAATGGGACCCAAACAAGCTCATGGAGTGCACCCAGTTGAATGATTATAAGGTATGCACTTTGGCTGGTTTAAATATTGGGGGTCCAGGAATAAAATAAAAGGAGTTCATCAGGAACATAATGAGAGTTCTTCAGCCTTTTTGGAAAGAACTTTTGAAGAATACCATAGATACACTGATGTACATCCAGGGAAGCCTGAGAATTCTAGGATAACTAATATGACCTTCATTAGCCAAAGTACTCCAGACATCCATCATGAATTGCAGAAAATAGAAGGTGGGCTTTTGATGCCTATGGCAATGCTAACAGATATTGCCTTCAAAGTATACAATAACTGGGAACACGCCCAGAAGCAAAAGCTATAACATCAGACTGCACTTTTAGCAGTCACTCTGAGTGGAAACAAACTACAAAGGGAGCTGAGACAAGGGATTTAAGAAGTGAGGTGATAGGCCTACTAAAGAAGAGCGTGTTTATTGTAAGGAAAAAGTACATTGGAAAAAGAATGCCCCAAATTGGTAAAAAAAAAAAAAAAAAAAAAAAAAAAAGGAGAAAAGTAAAATGGATATGATGGCCCATGGGCTCAAATCTGAGAATTCTGATTAGGAGGGATCCAAGGATATTGTCAGCACTTTTGTCTGCCATTCCCATCTCCCACCAAGAACCTCGGGTAAAAGTAAGTGAGAGACTTATTCATTGATGCAGGGCAGCCTATTCAATACTGAATCAGCAATTAGCTACAAAAACAAATTAACAGATAATGATAATTGGAGTAAAAGGTCAGAGCACACCTAGAATGCTTTTACATCCCCTGGATTGGAAAATTGGAAAGGGATATTTATACATCAATTTTTGTAGGTGCTTGAGCGTCCTATACCCCTGTTGGGAAGAGACTTGATGACCAGCTTAAATGCTCAAGTTGTGTTTTAAGAAGAGGAAGTGAAAATTTGTGTATCCTCTGACAAAGGACTGCATTTGCTAGCTGTCTTCCTAAAAGCCAAAGAATCTGAAAAGGACCCTGTACCAGCTCACATTTTGGAACAAGTTACCTCTGAGCTATGTAACAGCCTCACCAGTAAAGCTTGAGCTCAAAACAGGAGCAAATCAACCCAAGGTACATCAATAACCTGTATCATTGCAGGGTAGGAGAAGCATTAAACCAGTAATTGAGATGTTAAAAGGAGCTGGTCTTATTACGTCTTGTCAGTCTCCATATAATACACCTATACTGCCAGTCTTGAAGCATGGCACTAGTAATGAATACAGGTTTGTCCAGGACTTGAGGGCTATATACCAGATTGTAAAGGATGATTTCCCAGTTGTGTCTAATCCATACACTTTATTAACCACTTTAATTGTAAATTGTAAATGAGTCTCTGTATTGGAATCAAAAGATGCCTTCTTTTGCATACCCATGCCTTTTGAGTCACAGGAAATATTTACCTTTGAATGGGAAGAGTCAGACATGAAAACTGAAAAACAACTTACATGAACTATTTTACCACACAGGTTTAAATTCCCACCACCAGTTTAGGGGAAGTCTTAGTGAAAGATTTATGGGATTTTCAGTTGAATCAAGGCGTCTTACTCAAATATGTAGACACACTAATAGCCAGTGAAACTGCAGAAGATTCAGATGCAAATGCCATTAGAACATTTAATTTTCTAAACTCCAGGAGATACATGGTATCTCAGAGAAAGGGTCAAATTACTAAATCCTTTGTCAAATACCTAGGGTATTTGCTCTTCAAGGACCAGAGTGCCCTCCTGCCTGATAGATGTCAAACCCAAGTTTAATTATATGACTACTAAAGAAAAGTATAGAGTCTCTAAATTAGAAGATAAATTACTTGTGCCTTCAGGACCTGCTCGAGCCCTGTCTCGTATATACCACTTCCACTTTATTATGGTGTGCTGCTGTGCACACTCAACTTTATGGTTTGGTGGGTCAGACAATACCCAGCTCATGATAGGCAACTCAGGTCTCATGGTAACTTGATGGCCCATGGTTAAGCGTTCAGTCTCTACTAAGGCCCAGTAGCAAGCCAAAAGCTGCTTCTCAAAAGGGGAGTAGTTATCTGCAGAGGATGGCAAGGCTTTGCTCCAAAATCCTAAGGGTCTGTGTTGTGATTCCCCTATAGGGGCCTGCCAAAGGCTCCAGACAGCATCTCTATTTGCCACTGAAACTTCCAGCACCATTGGATCTGCTGGATCATATGGTCCAAGTGGCAGTGCAGCTTGCACAGCAGCCTGGACCTGTCGCAGGGCTTCCTCTTGTTCCAGTCCCCAATCAAAACTAGCAGCTTTTCTGGTCACTCGGTAAATGGGCCGCAGTAACACACTCAAATGAGGAATGTGTTGTCTCCAAAATCCAAAGAGGCCAACTAAGCGTTGTGCTTCCTTTTTGGTCGTAGGAGGGGCCAGGTGCAACAGCTTATCCTTTACTTTCGAAGGGATATCTCGACAGGCCCCACACCACTGGACACCTAGAAATTTCACTGAGGTGGAAGGACCCTGTATTTTTGTTGGATTTATCGCCCATCCTCTCTCACGCAAATGCCTTACCAATAAATCTAGAGTCTTTGCTACTTCTTGCTCAGTAGGTCCTATCAATATGATATCATCAATATAATGGACCAGTGTGATGTCTCGTGGGAGGGAGAGACGATCAAGGTCCCTGCGGACAATATTATGACATAGGGCTGGAGAGTTGATATACCCCTGAGGCAGGACAGTGAATGTATACTGCTGGCCTTGCCAGCTGAAAGCAAACTGTTTCTGGTGGTCCTTACTAATGGCAATTGAGATAAAAGCATTTGCCAGCTGCATACCAGGTACCAGGGGAAGTGTTGATTTGCTCAAGCAATGATACCACATCTGGGACAGCAGCTGCAATTGGAGTCACCACCTGGTTAAGTTTACGATAATCTACTGTCATCCTCCAAGATCCATCTGTTTTCTGCACAGGCCAAATAGGAGAGTTGAATGGGGATGTGGTGGGAATCACCACCCCTGCATCCTTCAAATCCTTGATGGTGGCACTAATCTCTGCAATACCCCCAGGAATCCGGTATTGCCTTTGATTTACTATTTTGCTAGGCAGGGGCAGTTCTAGAGGCTTCCACTTGGCCTTTCCAACCATAATAGCCCTCACTCCATGAGTCAGGGATCCAATGTGGGGATTCTGCCAGTTACTGAGTATGTCTATTCCAATTATGCATTCTGGAACTGGAGAAGTAACCACAGAATGGGTCCGGGGACCCACTGGACCCACTGTGAGACGGACCTGAGCTAAAACTCCATCAATCACCTGACCTCCATAAGCTCCTACTCTGACTGGTGGACCACAGTGACGTTTTGGGTCTCCTGGAATTAATGTGACTTCTGAGCCAGTGTCTAATAATCCCCGAAATGTCTGATCATTTCCTTTTCCCCAATGCACTGTTACTCTGGCAAATGGCCGTAGGTCTCCCTGGGGAAAGGTGGGAGGAAGATTAACTGTATAAATTTTTGGCAGTTTAACAGGATCCTTCCCCAAGGGGACCCGGCCTTCCCCTCATTCAAGGGGCTCTGGGTCTGTAAACTGTCTCAAGTCTGGGAACTGATTAAGGGGCCGTGATTCTCTGCATCTGTAATTAGAGTTAGGATTTTGTTCACTTGACCTAGAACTCTTCTGCTTATACAGATCCAGAAGAAATTTAGTAGACTGCCCATGTATTTCACTTCTGGGTACCCCATGATCTATTAACCAACGCCATAACTCCGTGCGACTCAGACTATTCTGTGTGCTGTTTTGAATCTGTCTTTCATTGCGGTAGCCATGCCTACCTTGGCTTTGGCGATTAACTGCCAATACTTGACTTTTACCGGGCCTTGATCCGATCATCCCCATAATATTTAGGGATTCCAATTCCATTACAGCCCCCCACCTACAGCAATATCTGGACTGCAGAGAAGAGCAACCACAGCTCTTGAGAAGATGGAGTTAGTCTTACAAATTTATTCCTCACAGTCCTGGTTAAAGGTGTGTCCTCTGGACATTCCTGGGGTGGGTGGGCAGGTCTCAAGTGGTAAATCCATTCTAGCATTCCAATCTCTCTAAGCCTTTGAATCCCCTCATCTACTGTATATCATGGCAAATCAGGCATCTCAACATCAGACATGCTAGGCCATCGTTTGGTCCATGTTTCAGTCAGCCACCCAAACAAACTGTTAGAGCCCTTTCTAACCCCCCGAGCTACAGCGTTGAATCCAGAATTTCTGCTTAGTGGGCCCATATCAATAAATTCAGCCTGATCCAACTTTATATTCCTTCCACCATTATTCCATACCCTTAGTATCCATTCCCACACATATTCCCCTGATTTCTGTCTATATAAGTTGGAAAACTCATGCAGTTCTTTCAGAGTATAGCGTACTTCCTCATGGGTCACACTTTGTATTTCACCTTTGGGGGCTTGTTGTGATTTTAATCTAGTAATGGGTCTCGAAGACAAGAGGGGTGGGGGGTCTGGGTAAGGAGAAGGATTAGAGATGTCTTGCAGGCTACTGACCTTAGGGCATTCCTTTGCATTTTCTTCTGGTGAGATAGGATTATTCTCTTCAGGCAGGGGTTGGAAGACAGATTCCTCAGGGCAGACTGGAAGTTAGACCGTGCTGGATATTGGTTGGTACCTGCCTCAGGGCTGGGAGGAGGTCCAGACTCCCTGGGGCAGGCCAGAGGCTGGGCAATGCAGGCTTCCATTTGGCTTGTATCCACCTCAGGGCTGGAAGAAAGTCCAGACTTCCTGGGGCAGGCTGGAGGCTGGATGATACAAGGTTGAGAAGGTGTGGTCTCCACAGGGCAGGCCATCACAGGTTTATCTGGTAAAGTCTCAGCAGAATTTAGGGTTCCAATGTCCCCACCAATATTATCATCATCCCATATGTCTCCATCCCAATCCTCGGGGTTCCACTCCTTTCCAATCAATGCCTTCACTTTAATTGCAGAAACCCTGCGAGGTTGAGATTTTAGTTTCCTCTGTAATTCTGCTACTTGTACAATGGGAGACTGGGTTTGATTCTCAGATATCTCAAGTCTGTGGCTACAGGAGACAAGATTTTCTTTCAAGGCACATGTAGAAACTTTCATATCATTCATGCGGCATTTAAGTTTCAAATTTGAAGACTTTAGCTCATCCCTTTCTTTTGTAACTGTATCCAGAGTATCTAGGAGGAGCCAGCCAACATCATTATATTTTTTTACTCCACAAAATTCTGTTAAAGTGTTGAAAACACTCTCACCCAGATCCTTGCTTCTTATAAGCGTGGAAGTAGGGGAATCCAATGATGCTATTTTGCGTATCTCTATTGCCAGCTCACGCCATGGACTGTTAGCAACCTCATTATTGGAAAGGGAGTCATTAGTACCCGTGAGTCCAATTAGAGTGGAGAGCCACCTCAGACATCCCATGTTTAAGACTCTGTTCCTCAAGAACCACCCCATTTCTGGTACCAGCTGTATTAGTCAGGGTTCTCTCGGGAAACAGAATCAACAGGACATATCTGTCAATAATATGAAATTTTAAAAGAGTCGCTCACGCGACCGTGGGGATGCACAAGTCCAGGTTCTGCAGGTAGGCTGCAAACCAGTGGCTCTGATGAAAGCTCGATGAAAGGTTGTTGATGAGTTTCTGGGAGAAGTTGCCTGTCCAACGACGAGCTGGGAAATTCTCTCTGACTGTTGAAATCACTTCTGCTTTTAAGTCATTCAACTGATTGGATAAAAGCGCCACCCATTGATCATGTAATCTCCCTGATTGATGCAGATGTAATCAGCCATCCACTCAGTAAACTCACTGGTGATTGAAGTCCATAAATGCTCTTGTATTACAATTAGCCCAGTGCTTGCTGGAACAAACACCTGGACACAACTACTTGGCTGAGTTGACACATTAGCCTAACCATCACACCAGGAGAAGCTGCCTGACTGAAGTAAAGAAATAGTTTCTTCTTTTTGACTTCCAAAATCCTCAGTTCTGACTGAAGGCAATATTTTCTCAGGTCTCCACAATATATTCTTCAACTCAGGATGGGTAAGTTTGGTTAGTGGCAGAGTGGAATTTTACATGGAAGTTCCCCTGTTTATATAGAAGAGAGAAATGTCTTCACTCAGCCAATCCAGTAGGTGATCTACCCCATTCTAAACATGATAGTGGAATTTTTCCTTGGAAAGATGAGTGGCCATTCATGGTCCCACTGAAAGAATATGATGGCTCAGAGTTGTCAGTTTTCTTGCCTCCTGATGGAGCTGGTTGGCTCTGTGGGTCTGCCTTCTGGCCAGACTTGCCCTATAATTGGGTAAGGAGATGCACTATTTGGTATTCCTTTTCATCCGGACAGATACTTAAAAACTTACCCAAGACCATAAAGTAATATTAAAGCTTTGGAGAACCTATTAGGTTGACTTAAAGAAGCCATGATCTCATTCAGATAAAAAATAGCTTACAATGGTGGGAATGGCCTCTAATTTTTCCAAGGAGGGGGAGCAGTAGATACTCTCATGCAGGTTAGTGCCCTGATAAATGTTACTACTCAATTTATGCTAGAAGCTAAGCAAAGACCCACTTTGTTAAAAAATGAGGTGGCCCAGATGAGAAACGTTGTCATCCAAAATAGATGGCTTTAAATATATTAACTGCAGCTCAAGGGGAAATGTGTGTTAATTGGTATAAAATCCTTTGAGACTGAAGATGTAAGCAGTGCTAAATGCAATCAGCTGATTATAGAAGCATATCCATCTATGAAATATCCTTATAGTACTAGGGCAGTGCATGCTTGACCAAACAACAGGACACAATAACCTAGCCAAGTTGATACATGAACGTAACCATCATAAATGGTAATTCTACGTTCAACATTCTGAGAAACCAACAGACTGATTTACACAGTGGCTTCCCATTTTACATTCCTACCAATATGTACAAGTGTTCAAATTTCTCCACATCACCACCAATGTTTTATATTGCTAGACTATCCAAAACAATATGCAAGAAATGGGTTGGCTTTTACAATGGAGATTAATTAGCTTATGAGCCTACAGTTCTGGGGTCATGAAAATATCCAAATCAAGCCATTATCAAGTGATACTTTCTCCCCAAAGGCAGGCTGCTGGCAATCCCGGACTCCTCTGTCACATGGCAAGGCACATGGCAACATCTGCTGGTTTCTCTCTACTCTTGCAGGTTTCATTGCCTTCAACTTCTGGCTTTTATGGTTTTCTCTTTGTCTCTCTCTCCATATTCATCTTGTTTATTAAGAACTCCAATAAAAGGATTAAGACCCACCCTGGAACATGACTTAATTAAGTTACTTCAACTGTTGTGGCAACGGATGTAGGCCATTTTAAATCAACACACACCACTCAGAACTGAGTGGGAGAGAGTGTGGTCTACAGTGTGGACTGTGGTCTATGGTTGGTGGCAAGGCTCCAGGATGTGTAAGTTCATTGAGGGTGGTGGGCCACACTGTGAGAGATGTTTGTGTGGGATGTGATGGGAGGTGTGGGAGGTGGGCAACATGGGAATCCCAGTGGGCTCCGTGTAATATTTTGGGTAATCTAAGCACCTCTTAAAATATATGTATATATATATATAAACAACATTTTTGTAAGCAAATACACATATATGCATATATATTTATATATCATTTTGCAAATGTTTATATGTATTGTGAGAATTTTGATTTTGACCCATAATAATAATAATAAAAAAAAAAAAAAAAAAAAACACATGGTAGTATTAATATTTCTGGTTAAATGTTGGCTTTTGTTTAAAAGTTTAAAATTACTAAAGAAATAATAATAAAAAAGAACCAACTGGGAATTCAAGATGAAAAAAAAAAATTAAGTTACTTCAGTTGAAGTAACATAATCAAAAGGCCTTTACCTGAATTGACCTAATCTAAAGGTCTCACCAAAATAGGTGCACACCCAAAGGAATGGACCAACTTTTTTTTCTTAATAATTTTTTTTATTTTTTAAAAGGTACTTAGATTACAGAAATGTTACACAAAAATTGTAGGGAATCCCATGTGCCCCACTTCCCACTCCTCCCACAACCTCCCATATAAACATCCTTCATTAGAGTGGCACATCACCTGCAATAGATATACACATCTTGGGGCTTTGCCACTAAGCATGGACCATAGTTCACATTGTAGACCACACTCTCTCCCACACAGTTCTGAAATGGACCAACTTTAAGAACCTGATTTTCAGGGGTACATGCAAACTCAAACTACCACAGCCAACAATTGTTATTTTATGTTTTTTATTAATAATGTCATTCTAGTGAATGTGAAGTTTTATTCACCGTGGTATTGATTTGCATTTCCTTAATAATTAATTTTTCATGGGCCTATTGGCCATTTATATATCTTCTTTGGAGAAAGGGCTATTTGAGTTATTTGACCTTTTTTTCTTGGGGTACCTTTCCTGGAATACCAGGTCAATGTGTGGAATAGATGGAGATAGCTCCTATTC
This sequence comes from Tolypeutes matacus, assembly GCA_026826555.1. Taxonomy (NCBI): domain Eukaryota; kingdom Metazoa; phylum Chordata; class Mammalia; order Cingulata; family Chlamyphoridae; genus Tolypeutes; species Tolypeutes matacus. Next base: position 4,211,398 of record JAKSZT010054160.1, read on the forward strand.
CATTTCCTAATTTCAAAAATCTATTTAAAATGTCCTCAGATAGAGGACATATCAGATATTAAAAGTGATCTTAGCCAAAAGGCCAAGAAGTGATTGTTTAACCATTTTTAATAGGGTTGTTTGTCTTTTTCTTGTTCAATTGTAGATGATCTTTATGTATTCTAGATATTAAATTATGATGTAAAATGATTCCCTCTATTTCCTCCCATTTTGTGGGCTATCTTTTCACTTTCTTCATAATTTATTCAGTGTACATAGATTTTTAAATTTTGATGAAGTGTATTTTATCTACTTGTTCTTTTGTTTCTCATGCTCTTGGTGCCTTATCTAAAAATATCATTGCCAAATCAATGGTCATGAAGAGTTTTCCCTATTTTTTTTTTCATGTTAATGACATTAAGAAGACATTGAATGTGCTCAAAGAATCATTTGAAAGCTTGAATAGAAAAATAACACAGCTTATTCAGCTTATTCATTGCACTGAATGAAAGACACAATGGATGAGATTAAAAATGTAATAGAAGCATGCAACAACAGATTTTAAATGTCAGAAGAAAGTATAAATGAATTGGAAGACAGAATAGCTTAAATTGAAAAAAAATAGAAGAAGAAGAGAGAGAATAGAATTGAAAAAACTGAGCAGGGGCAGAGGGAATTGAATGATAGCACAAAGTACACCAACATATGTGTCATGGGAGTTCCCTGAAAGAGAAAAGGGAAAAGGGAAATAAAGACTATTTGAGGAAATAATGGCTGAATATTTCACAACTCCTATGAAAGACATAATATATAAATCCAAGAAGCTCAATGTATTCCAAGTAGAATAAATCCATATAGATCTACTTAGAGACTCATACCATTCTGAATGTCAAAATGTGAAAGATAAAGAGAGAGTTCAGAAAGCAAGAGGAAAGGTATCTATCAAATACAAGGGATGTCCAATAAGACTTAGTGCAGATTTCTCATCAGAAACCATGGAGGTGAAAAGACAGTAGTATGATATATTTAAGATACTGAAAACAAACAAACAAAACAAAACTGCCAACCAAGAATTCTTTTTCCAGAAAAATTATACTGCTATAATGAGGGTGACTTTAAAATGTCCACAGATAAACTGAAACTAAGAGAGTAAACAAGAGGCTGGCTCTACAAGAAATAACAAAGGAGTTCTGCAGCCTGAAAGAAAAGGACATGAGATAGAGGCTTGAAGGAGAGTGTAGAAATTAAGATGATCAGAAAGGGGAACCAAAAGGGTAAAAATACAAAAACAAGATATGACATATGAAAGCCAAAGTATAAAATTGTCAAAGTAAGTTATACCTTTACAGAAATAACATTGAAAGCTAATGGATTAAACTCTCCAATCAAAAAATACTGACTGACAGAATGGATTAAAAAAATATAATCCTGGGAGCAGATGTGGCTCAAGCAGTTGAGTGTTCACCTTCCACATGGGAGGTCCTGGTTTCAGATCCCAGTGCCTCCTGAAAAACAAAAACAAAACAAAACAAAACAAAAACAAAAACAAACAAGCAAGCAGATGTGCCTCAGTGGTTGGGTGCCAGCTTCCCATATATGAGGTTCAGGGTTCAATCTCCAGCCCCAGTACCTCAAAAAATATATATAATCCATCCAAATGTTGTCTAGAAGAGACTTACCTTAGACTCAAGAGTTCAAATAAGATGAACATGAAAGGTTGGAAAGAGATATTTTATGGAAGCAGAAAGCAAAAAAGAGCAGGGGTAGCTATACTAAAGTGGCAGTTTGATATTTAAGAATTCCAAAAAGAGATATAGATTACATTTTTAAACTGATCTATTCCTCTGGGCATGATACCCTTTGATTGTATTAAATTCAAAGGTTTCATGTTTACTTGGTTAAATCAAGATTAGGGCTTTAATTCAGCCATATCATTAGGGTGGCTCAGGATTGAGTCCCTGCCCCCTTGGTGGGCTATATAAATGGACACTCACTCAAGAAGACACACAAGAGAACATAGAGAAGATGCAAACATGAAGAGAGATGCTTCATAGATACCAGAGGAGAGAATTTTGTCAGCTTTGATCTTGAGGCCCTGGGAAGAGAGATGAGCCATTTGCCTGATAGTTTACACCTGACCTTGTGATGAGCCCAGAGCAGCTGAGCCTGGAAAGAAATAAGCCCTATTCCAGCCAATAGCTGACATCAGAAAAAGATGGGACCAGAAAGCCTTAAGAGGAAGAAAGAAGGCTAATAGAGAGATCAGCAACCATCTTTGGTGAGACAGTACCTTTTATAGTAACTTGAATTGGAATCTTTAGGGCCAAGTAACTATAAACTTCTACCCCAGATTAATATCCTTTATAAAAGCCAACAGATTTCTTTTACTTTGTAAAAACACCCCTTTGGCTGACTAATACAGCTAATAATTGGACAAAACAGACTCTAAATGCAAAAACCTTATAAAACTTGCAGAAGGACATTATATTCAATAAAAGATATAATCTACCAATAAGAAATAATAATCATAAATATCTGTACACTTAGTAAGGGTACCACAAAATACATGAGGCAAGCTCTTGCAGAACTGAAGGGAGAAATAAATGTATCTAAATTAATAGTATTACACTCACATCAACAGATAGAACAACTAGATAGAGGATCAAAAAGGAAAAAGATGATTAAGTAGGCCTAAAAGACATATAAACAGCATTTTCCCACAAATCAGCAGGATATAAATTCTTCTCAAGTGCTCATGGATCTCTCTGCAGGTCACAGAAGGTGCTTTGATAATACCTTGATTTGGACCATTTCCTAGCCTCAATACCAAGAGCTAACAATTTCCCATTGTTTAAACCAACAAACACAATGCATGGTATTTTCTTGAGCAGCTAAGGAATCTAAAACAGATTTTGGTACCAGGAGAGTGGAGTGCTGTTCAAGCAAATACCAAAATGTGAAAATAGCTTTGGAGTTCGGTAATAAGTTAGACACTGGGAGAATTATAAGGTGCTTGATAGAAAAAGCCTAGATTATCTTCAAAAGATTGTTGGTAGAAATATGGATACTAAAGATGCTTCCAAAGAGTTTAGAGGGAAATGATGAATGTGTTATTGAAATCTGCAGGAAAAGCATTCCTAGTCTTAAAGTGAAGAGAACTTGGATAAATCGAGTTCTGATGTCAGATGGAAGGCAGAACTTGAAAGCAAAGAACTTGGATATTTAGCTGAGGAGATTGTCAAGCTAAGTATGGAAAGTGCAGCCTGGTTTTACCTTGCAGCTTATAGTGAAATGTGAGAGGAAAGCTATATGCTGAAAACTGACTCTTAAGAAGAAAAAAACCAGAAATTGATGGTTTGGAAAGTTCTGAGCCCATCCACATTGTGTAATCCATGATTAGGGCCAAAAGTAGTTTATCAGGGTCCTACCTGAGCTTCCAGAAAGCAAGTCTTCTGAGAAGAGAACTTGATGTGATGGTTGCACTGAATATAGAACCAGTCAGCCATTTCAGTGGAAGTCAGTATTGGAAATGCTGTTATGTAAGAGATCTGTGGAAGGTTCTATTTTCTGATGCTTTGGATCCATTGAACTACATGCAAAGCTAACAAGATATTTTTGTGAAATTTGTATCAGCAAACCACTGCCAGCAAGGACAGAAAGGGACAGAGAATGGACAAATTGAAGGAAGAATGACTTCATGGGCAGAAACATGTAAGCAAAGGTCTGGACCAAAGACATAACCTTGCACCAAAGGGAGTGGATCCACCCATATGTTTGAAAAGGGTGAGTATGCCTCAGCACTTGGAGTGGCAGGTGACCCACCCATGTACTTGGATGTGGCATGACTTCTGCCCAATTGTTCAGGTAAAGTGCTGCCACCCCAGTGCCCAGAGATTGTGAGGCCAGTGCCCTGGAATTTGCAGTGAGCCTGGCCACCATCCTGATCCTGATAAAGGGTAGAGCCTCACCCCAGTTTTGGAGGAGACCATGACCACTGCACAAGCACTTAAAAGAGGTGTGACTGCTACTCCATGAGTCCTGGAATAAAGAACATTGATCTACAGATGACTCTCAGACCTTGAAATCTAATGGAGGTTGCCCTGTAGTGTTGCAGAATTATTTGGGAGCAGTGATCCCTGTTTCCTTCCAATTTCTCCTTATTAGAATGGTCATATCTATCCTATGTTTGTCCCTCCATTGTATATTGGAAGAAGATAACTTGTTTTCTAGGTTTCACAGGTTAACGGAACAAGGGAAATTGTGCTCCAGGACAGACCACACTCATAACTGGTTTTGATGAGACTGTACTTAGCATTGTTTCTGAAATTACTTAAAGCCTTTGGTAAGTTATGATGGAATTAATGTGTTTTCCATGTGGAGAGAAAATATGTCTTATGGAGGTCCAAATGGTGATATGTGGTGGTTCAGCCGTGACCCAGTAACCCATCTTCTTAAACTTAATCCATTCCTGTGGGTTAAGTAGGACATTTTGATGCAGTTACTTCAATTAAAATGTGGCCTAAAGCAATCAGGATGGGTCTTAATCCTACTACTGGAGTCCTTTATAATCAGAATGAAATTCAGATAGCTAGAAAACCACAGGAACCAACAAGTTGAAGGTCATTGGAACCTCAAAGAAAATGGAGAGACCAGGAGAGGTGGCCATGCACATTGTCATGTGACACAGAAGCCCAGGTCCAGGATTACTGACAGCAAGCCCTAGAATGCCAGTCTTTGAGAAGAAAGAATCACCTTGATGACACCTTGATTTAGACTTTCTTCTAGCCTCAATAATGAGGGCTAACAAATTGCCATTGTTTAAGCCAAACCATTGTATGGTATTTGCTTGAGCAGCCAAGGAATCTAAAACAGGGTTTAATATCCTGAATTTATAACAAAAACCTACAAATCAACAACAAAAAGACAACCAATCCAATCAAAAACTGGACAAAATACTTGAATAGACACTTCTCCAAAGAGGATATATAAATGGCCAATAAACACATGAGCAGATGTTCACAATCTTTAGCCATTTGTGTAAAGCAAAGTAAAACCTCTAAGAGATACCACTTCACAACCACTAGAATAGCTACTATTGAAGAAAAAGAAAACAAATGTTAGAAAAAATGTGGAGAAACAGGAGCACTCATTCATTGTTGGTGATACTGTAAAATGGTACAGCTGTTGGAGAAAAGTTTGGTACTTCCTCATAAATTAAAGTATATAATTACCATATTCCTTGGTGTTCTGATTTAAGTCTTTTATGGACCCCAGAAAATTATGTTCTTAAGCTAACCCTTTCTCAGACTTGGAAGCCTATTGTATGTGTGGCCTTTTTTATTAGATTTAATTAAGGGATCTTGATTGAATTGCTTTAGGGACTTTACACTATATCAGTGAAGCATGACCCAGGTTAGGTCTCTGCCCTCTTGCTGGGGTCTTATATAAACCGAGAATTGAAAACAGAAATGTACAAAGAAAGCTGCTATTTTGACCCTGCCATGTGAGAGAAAGGACTCCAGAATTGCTTACAGCTGCAGAAACACAGAGATGCCCTGAGAGGCTGAGAGAGCATTCATAGGCTGGAATCAGTGGAGAACCTGAAAAATGACACCCAAGAGGCTGGACCCTCTGTTTAGCTCAAAGCTAAAAGATAAAGTAAGCTTGGAGGAGAAGGCAGGAAAGATTTGTAGACCTGTCAATTTGCCTTGGACATAGCATGACTCCAGGATCTGCATTGATTTGGACATTTCCACAGCTGTAGAACTCCAAGATTTTACCCATCATCAAAGTCAACCTATTTCTGGTATTTTTGCATTGGCAGCTTTGGCAAGCTAAAACACCTGGCAATCCCAAATCTAGGTATATGCCCAAAAGAATTGAAAGCAGGGACTCAAACAGATATTTGCACACTGATTTTCATAGCAGCATGATTTACAATTGCTAAAAGATGGAAGCAACCCAAGTGTCCATCACTGATGAAAGGATAAATAAAATGTGTTATAAGCATACAATGGAATATTTTTCAGCCATAAAAAGGAATGGAGTTCTGATACATGTGACAATATGGAAGAACCTTAAAGCCATGTTCAATGAAATGAGCTGGAATCAAAAGGACAAATATCATAGGAACTCACTAATATGAAATAATTAGAGTGAGCAAATTCCTAGAGCCAGAATCTGGATTATATATCAACAGGGGCCAAGTTGGGCATAGGAAATGGGGAATTAAAGCTTTACTGGTACAGAATTTCTGTAGCAGGGGATGGAAAAGTTTTGTTAGGAGAACAATGATAGTAGATAACATCATGAATATAACTAACACTACTGTATTATGTATTTGAAAGTGGTTAAAGGGGAAAATTAGAGATTGAATTTTTCACTAAAATAAAAAAACTGTAAAAAACTAGAATTGTACAACATGGTAAACTCTAATGTAAGCCACAAAGTATAGTTAATAGTACAATTATAAAAACAATCTTTCATCAATTATGACAAATGTACCACAGTAATGCAAGGTGATAGTAATGGGAGGAGGGATATATGGGTCTATGCGGCCTTTGTATTCTCTGTATGATATTTTGTAAACCTAAAACATCTCTAATTAAATAATATTTTAAAATATAGAATGAGACAGTATATATGCCTGTAGGATACCACAAAATTTACTTGGTGGCACTTGGACAAGTTTGCAGGAAAAGAAAATTCTCTCACAGGAATAGATCTTCCAGAATCAGTGGTGGGTGTGGGGCTACCACCCAGAAGGGGTACAGGCCAAGGGAACTCCCAGGTGAGAGGATAGTTGGAGAGGGGATTACATGTCTATGTGATGTCACTCAGCAACATGGTGGGAAGTCACAGAGTCAGAGAGCTCCAAGGCAGCAGCCATTTGTGGTCTTTTATAGCTACAGAGTTTGTCTTACCTATGGTTAGCAGATGTTGGGTGCAGTTCTGCAGAGTATGCAGGCTTTAACTGGCCTATATTTAAACAACTGGATATGTAAGTTTTGAGTTGGTGTACTAATGTTCCTTCTCTGCTGTGAAGAAGTAAACAACTCAGGAGCCAGAGGCACCATCCATGGCCCTTTTGCACAATTATCCCTCTCCAGGACCCATGTTGTATTATCTATGTGGTATGTTATTTCATAATTCCTAAGTTTGGAGCTAGTGATAAAGTATCTTAATGACCCAGAATCCAGTACACAAACTAGGATTTCAAATCCTGTTCCCAGCCAGTGTGCCCATTTAGTGGTAGGAAAATTCAGGAGAATGGTTCAGAAAATTTTGATTTGTTCAATCTGTATAGTCCATAGAGTGACATCATGGCCTCTTGGTGCATTTCCCTGGCTATCTGTAAAACTTGATGAGTGTTATCTACTCACATGGAGCATGAGGTGTTGGTGAGTACACAGAGCCCTCCTTCAGAGTCCAATAAGTGATCTAGGGCTACATGGTCATCTAACACCATAGCCCCTAAAGAACAATGGGATTCCATCAAGAGATCCAGCCACTGGGCCATTTGTTTGATTTCTGTGGATAACTTTTTGGATATGGCTACCTGTTTTTATTTTCAATTCTATGTGATATTTTGCACATATATCATTCCTACTACCCCCATCCATGATTCGAGGGTAGTTAGTACCAGGGGGACTTAGTATAGCTCTTTTGTGACACTGGAGAGTTGTAGTAAGATTTATGGAGGAAAGTTCTTGGGGATGTCCTGTATCTGAGTAAATATTGAAGCTTTGAATAAATCAAACATAGAAAATATTGTCCAAGGTGGGAGCAGGGGAAGATTTTATTAGGGATAGTCATTCACTACATGTCCTATTTGTCCTCCATTCACTTCTTGACCTTGTCCCTAGGGCATCCACTCCAAGGCCCTCCCCTCCTTGTCCCTGCATTGTTGGCCTCTTATCTTCCCTCTCAATCCCAGTTTGGTTCCTGCACTTCTGACCCTGTGCTCAATACTGCACTGCTCCATTCTCTGCAACCTTCCTGCTGTTTTCCTCCAGGGACTGCCATTCACATGCCCAGTTTGGCCTATTCCCTCTGCTCTTGCCCATTTCTTCGCACCTGCCAAACATGTCCCCTCTCAAACATAGCACAGGCACACACACACACACACACATACAATAGTTTATAATATTGGTATACTTCTTTCACACATTTTCTTAAGCTTGTAAGGTTTTAGAGATATTTTCAGGTAGGTAAATTGTAATTATTTTTCATTATCCCATAATATTCCATATAATGTTTGGCTGTCATTTATTCAAATGTTGCTAGTTGATTGGTGGGTACACAATAACTACAATTTTGCTAATAGAAACCATTTAGCCTTGAATAACTTTACATGCTTCCTGGTAGATATGGATTTATTTTTCATCAGGCAAGGTATATGAATACATAATAAAATTGCTGGTTCTAATAGCAATGCAATTTTTCCAATTGATGTATATAGTCATCAAATATGCATTAAGGATGCATTATGATTGCTTTGAAAAAAAAGTGCCTTTTCAAGTTTCATTTCCAGTTAACACAATGTAAGAGTCCTGGGACACTGGCCCTCTGTCAAGGACTCTGAAATTTGTTCAAGATCTTCTGGCCTCCACTTGTTTCACTGATGCTGATTAAACTTGGCCTTGGGCACAAATATTCTCTTAGCCAAATTATCTCTGTTCTTTCAACCTGACAAAATATTCTTTTCTCAGGAATTGACAGAAGTTAGAATAAGGGTGAGCAGAGAAGAAAACACCATCTCAATCCACATGGAAGGCATACCACTCTCTTTCTCTAATCTTCTATTCCTTAATGGACTCAGGGAAAGGAATTTAGGTCTCCTCAACTTAAGCTTTGTCTTTTCATATGTATCTTCTTCCCACTTATCTATTACCTTGCAAGAATATTCCAAAAGTGTCAGGGCAGATGTGGCTTAAATGGTTGGGTGTCTGTCTCCCATATGGAGGGATCTGGATTTGATCCCTGGGACCTCCTTGTAAAATAAAGAAAAATATAGAAGGTGCATGGGCTGCCAGGCCCTGTGAGTGGGCATGCCACCAGGACCTGCATACAGGTACACCAACATGACCTGCATGCAGGTGCACCACCAGGCCTCACGTACGGGAGCGTCATCAGGCCCCGTGAGCAGATGAGCCCCTAGGCCACATGCATGGGTGCACTGCCAAGCCCTGCATGTGGGCATGCCAGACCCCACCAAACCATGCAGCAAGATGATAATGTAACAGGTGAGTGATGCAAAGGGAGAGCCAAGATGAGACATGCTGAAAAACCAGGAACTAAGGTGGTGCAAGTGGCAGAATGCCTCTCTCCCACATCAGAGGTTTCCAGTATTGAATCCCAGTGAAAACAGGAGGAGAAGGATAAGAAGAGAGAGCAGGAAATAGACCCAGAGAATTGCCCAGTGAATGGACACCAAAACAGCAAAAATGGGGGGAAGGTTTTTTTTTTTTTTAAATATATAAAAGTAAATAAAATAAATAAATATATATATATTTAAAGTGTCTTAAGGAAACCCTGCTTTCCTCAAATCTTTGTCCTTCTAAAGACCCTCCAGTGCCACAGGACCTATTATATATCCTTCAAGCTGCCATCCTCATGTATCCTACTTCTTGCCCACTCTCATCCATCTGACAGCCTTGCCCCAACCTGCAAGTCTCCACACTTTTTCCCTTGGTGTCTACACTAACTGCCACCTTGTAGGTCACAATTAGGGTTTCTGCTGCCTAGCATCTCCCACCTGCTTCCTTACCAGCTTCAGAACCATCTTCAGACATTTCCCCAAAATCAGATAGTTGTTTGAAAACATCATTACTTTTGTATATACTTCTGTATATAGGCAACCATTGTGCTGGGTCAGAAAACAGCCCTTTCAAATGTTATTTAGAAAGATACCCCAATTCCTGGGGTGGCTGCTATGCCTCGAGGAAGGTCCTATGACTTCCAATGCCACGGAGATCAGATGGTCGACTCAGCCCCTGGCCAGTTTACTGGTATTGAAGTGCACATTTTCTCTGTGTGATGGGTACACTTGTTGCGGTGGAAAAAACTTAGGTGATGAGAAACCCAAGCAGCATTCAGAGAGATGGAGGAACAAATTTTTTATTACATGCAGGCCCAGAGGAGAATCCAGTCTCCAAAACCTGAGCCTTGTGTTTTAACTTTCATGAGTTTATTTAGGGACTTTACGTGGGCAAATTCCTAAGCAAGCGGGCAGGCAAGGGTTACAAAAGCAAAAGGTACTTGTTTAGCTTATCTTCCTAAAGCAGAGGGCTTTTAGGGAGTAAAGGATTCATTATCTGTTTAAAGTTGTAAATTACAGTTGAAAGGGATGGGCAGGGAGTGCTTATCTTCCTAAAGATGTGGATTCCAGGGAGAAAGGGAGGAAGTGATCAAGAGATGAGGGGTGCTTATCTTCCTAGAGCTGGGGGTCTCTGCTGAGGGGGAGGAATGGGCTGCAGCACTTTCTTCATCATTCCCCCCTTTGATATCTTATAATTCCTTATGGGACATCATCTGCTCACATGGGGATTTTTCTACAGTCCCCAAGGGCTGATATTTAACATGAGGCATTACTTGGTGTTCTAAGGTGTTTAGGTGGGAAGTGATGTATTGTGTTAGGTACCATAGAATGCATGGCCCAAAAGTTAAGAGGAAGAAGATTGAGGCTATTACTGGCATGAATGGCAAAACCCAGGAAAGGAGATACTGGAAGTAGTGCTCATAGGCAGATGTCTGGTATACACAGTTTAAGCGGTCTTTGGCTTGTTCTTTTAGCAGGGCTACCTTGTCCCTAGCTATCCCTGAGGAATTTGCATAGAAACAGCATTCTTCCCCCAGGGCCTGGCAGATTCCCCCTGAAACTGTGGTGAGCAAGTCTAATCCTCACTTGTTTTGTAAAACTACTTCTGCTAATGAGTCTATCTGGTCTTGCAACCTGTTGAGAGCCCCTGATAATTCTTTGAGGTCATTTGATGTTTCCCATGCTAGGATTTGTATGCCTTCCTGACCAACTGTGAGTGAGGCCCCTGCTACTGCTGCACTTCTGATTACTCCTTGTCCTAAGAATAGGGGAATTGCCTGTATTGCTTGTTTGGCTTGGGAGAGCTCTCCAGGCAATTCTTCTCCATACACTGAGAGTGAAAGTACTGGCCAAGCCAGGTAACAGATGCCCTGGCCATCCTGGGGTAAGCACCAGTAGGCATTGGTGCCACAGACCCAGATGGTGGAGTTTGTGGTGCATCAGTCAGACTATTGAGTGGGTGCATGGTGTTACAGTTAGCCTTTTCAAGAGGGAGGATAGTTGAAGGGAGCTGGTAGTTATGTTTTTACAGTTAGCTAGTTTTCCTGGGAGTTTGATTATGCAGACTGGGAGGGGCCTGGTTCCCACTGCAGAGCTGTCATGGGTCAGGAGGGTTATGTTCCATGGGACAGGTATGGGGAAGATGGTTAGACCTGAGGAAGTACATAGCCAGCAGGATGCAGCTACATCGGGCTGGGATTCATTTAGGAGTTGGTGGAAATTTCGAACCTGGTTCAAAAGGACATTGCAGGGGGCTGTTCTAACTTTGGCTTTTAGTGTCTGGGCAGCTTTACTGATATTTTTAACCAGGGTTTTTTTCTGGGGATTAAGTTACCGGGATTAGTTGGACTAGTGTGAGGTCTCCCGGGTCCACCCCACTGGGTCGTATATTCTGATTCCTAGTGCTAGTCCTGTTTGGGCCTATAAAAAGGTATTTTCCGTTCTGGTGGTTATGTTTAATAAGGTGAGTTTCACGGGGTCACAGGTTTCTATGTTACACCCTGCTGGGCTGGGGATTTTCTGTAGGAGATATGGAGAAGTCGGTGGGACCGCCTTCCAGGGAGCAGTGGCACCTACCAGCAAGCTCCAAGAGCAGCAGAATCCTCCACTCTTGTGGGGGTCTCAGCAGAGGTATTTGTCATAACTCCCATAATTGTGGCCCCTACACCCTCTCCTGGGACCAGGTATAGGGGCATGGGGGTACGGGGCAACTAGCAAGGTGTAAGGAGTGTGATCTTGGATTGCCCTGCAAGTGTTGAATATTACAGAGACTGAGGTTGCACCTGCTGAGAATGGGACTGAAGCATTCAGCATAGATTGTTTGCCCCAACTTTGACTGACTTGCAGCTGCCATTGGTTTTGGGGGTGGGTATTGGCTCCTAGGGAGGGGGCAAGGAAGAAAAGGATAAGCAAGTCAAGGCACAGAAACATCCTATTATACACCAATAAACGATTGCAATTAAAGCTTTATTCATTATAGTCCAGTCTGCAGGGGCTACAGCAGGTAGTCCAACTCTGAATAACAGGGTGAGTAGGTGGTATAAGCACAGGATCCACCAGGAGCAGGCGTCCATTCAGCAGGTGTTTGATGAGGTCGGAGTTCAGGGATCCCAAGTGACTCGCACTCTCAAGGGGTGGCCGGGTATGGGTTGGGCTGTCCAGCTGTCCTGTTCTTTATTGGGGTGTGCCCTCTTGACCCTGGAATGATGGATCCAAGGGATGATGCCTGCAACTTTAAGAGCAGTAGGAGTTACAAGAATCACAGTATATGGACCTGTCCAGGAAGGCTGAAGGGGTTCTTTTTTCCAGTCTTTGACCCAGACTAGGTTCCCTGGCTGGTGGGGGTGCACCGGGTACCCCAGGGGAATGAGGTTTTAGGACAAGACAGTTTTATGTATTTGGGCTAGAGTTTTCCCCAGCTGCTGGAGGATGGAATCTTGGCTAGCCTCCTCCAGGAGCTTGAGATTTCCTCTGAATGCTTGGATAATTGGAGGTGGCTATCCAAATAGATTTTCAAAGGGTGAATAACCTGTGGGTCCTGGGGTGCACCTAGCTCAGAGAAGGGTTAAGGGAAGTAAGTCTACCCAGGGGAGACCAGTTTCTTGGCAGAATTTGGCTAGGGTGGCTTTGAGGGTTCGATTCATGTGATCAACTTTCCCTGCACTCTGAGGCCTGTAAGCAGTATGGAGTTTCCGCTTGATCCCTAACATTTTTGCCAGTTCTTGGACTATGGCAGCCACGAAGTCTGGACCATTGTCACTTCCAATAGACAGAGGCAGCCTGTGTTTGGGAATGATTTCTCTGAGTAGAGCCTTAGTCACTTTTCTTGCCTTTTTGGTGCGAGTGGTGAAAGTTTTGACCCAGCCTGAAAAGTTGCATATCATCACTAACAGGTATTTGTACCCCTGACTTGGTTTTACTTCTGTGAAGTCTACTGTGAGATTTTCAAAAGGGGCTGTTCCCATGTGCTGGATGCCAGCTGGAGCTTGGGGGCCCTGCAGAGGGTTGTTTTTGGCACAAACTTGGCACTGGCTGCTGATGGTGGCACAGAGAGAAGCTAGTCGGGCTACGTAGTATTAGCTCCCAAGCAAGGCTTCTAGCACAGTTTTCCTAGGTGGGTGAGTTGGTGGTATTGCTGGAAGAGGGCATGAGCAGCTCCTTTGGGGATGAAAATCTGGTTACCCAGGAGCAGTGAAGTTCCTTTGGGGATTCAGCTTCCCCCTTCTCCCTTGGTCCATTCCTGTTCTTCCCAGGTAGATATCCACCGGTGCCCGTGTGAGTTCATTAAGGCAGTGACTGTGTGTGGCACCATGACACAAATAGCCTGTCTGAGGGTTAATTTGTTGGCTTCTTTGATGAGGTTTACGGTTGCCACCAGGGCTTTCAGGCAGGGTGCAGCCATGGGGTCCAGCTGCTTGGAGAGGTAAGTCATGGGCCTTTGCCAGGGGCTAACTTTGTGTGAGGACACCCAGTGCTACTTTGTTCTTTTCATGCATGAACCAGGTTAAAGTTTCAAGTTACATCCAGGAGCCCCAAGGCAGGGACTCAACCAAGTTGTCTTTTGATGTATTGAAAGGCCCTCTGTTGAGCTCCTCCCCAGTTGAGGGACTCCTTTTCTGGATCTGTCAGAACTTCATTGAGGGGTTTGGCCATGGCTGCAAACCCAGGAATCCAGATGTGACAGAATCCTACAACCCCGAGGAACTCATGAAGCTTTCTTTTTGTGGTGGGGGTAGGGATGGTGCAGATTACTTTCTTTCATTCTGGTCCGAGCGTCCGGTGCCCTTGTGTTATGCTGAACCCCAGGTACTTGAACTGCTGTTTACAGATTTTGGCTTTTTTGCAAGACATTTTGTACCCAGTCTGTATTAGAAGTTGTAGGAGAGTCTGGGTCCCTCTGCAGCAATCCTCTTCCATCTCACTGGCAAGTAGGATGTTATCTACCTATTGTAAGAGGGCACACCTCCTGGGGGGTAGGTGGCCAGATCAGCCACCAAGACTTCCCCAAAAAGGGTAGGGGTGTTTTTGAAGCCTTGCAGGAGCCAAGTCCAGGTTAGTTGAGTTTTCTGCCAGATTCTGGGATCTTCCCACTCAAAGGCAAACAGAGGCTGGCTTAGGGGGACCAGCCACAGGCAGAAGAAGGTGTCTTTCAGGTCCAAGCAAGTGAACCAGGTGGCTTCAGGTGGCAGCTGCCTAGCAAAGTGTATGGGTTGAGAACAACCTGATGTAAGGTGAGAGTGGCATTGTTGATGGCTCGTAGATCCTGGACTGGTCAATATCCTGTCCTGTCTGGCTTCTTTACTGGTAATAATGGGGTGTTCCAGGGTGACTAGTACTTGATCAGGATTCCCTCTTTCTTCAGATGATCTATGTGTTCGACCATGTCCAATTGTACTTCATGGGGGATCAGATACTGCCTCTGCCAGACTGGGACTGCTCCAGGCTTTAGTTTGATGATGATGGGTGCATGGTTCCATGCCATTCCCAGTGGGTTTCTTTCTGCCCAAACCTGGGGGAAAAGTTCCAGCAGTTTTTCTGGATTTTGACTTGAATTTTCTTTGACATGAAGTCTCCATTCCTTGCTTCAGGGTGTGGTGACAAGGAGAATGAGGCCAGTCCCAAGGCTTAAGCTTGCTGGCCCCTCAGGTTTGAAGGTAATCTGGGCTCCCAATTTGGTTAAGAGGTCCCTACCAAGTAGGGGAACCAGACATT
This sequence comes from Tolypeutes matacus, assembly GCA_026826555.1. Classification (NCBI taxonomy): domain Eukaryota; kingdom Metazoa; phylum Chordata; class Mammalia; order Cingulata; family Chlamyphoridae; genus Tolypeutes; species Tolypeutes matacus. The sequence continues at coordinate 4,226,408 of JAKSZT010054160.1, forward strand.
CAGGCAGGTACAGAAATTCATGAGTCACTTCATGGCCACCAAGCTGACAAGTTCTCAGCTGGTAAAAAGACTGTTGGCTTGACTGGTCTCCAGTCACTCCTATGATAGTAGCAGTTTTTCCGCTAAAGGGGTGATGGGGTTTGTGACCACAGAATATTCAGTGCCAGTGTCTACCATGAAAGTCATTGACTGGCCCCTGACTTGTAGTTTGACCATGGGCTCATGGGGGCCAAGTTCCAATGAGCCCTGTCACCCCTATTCAGAGTCAAGTCCCGCCAGCCCGATCAGATAGTCTTGGGGCTCAGGGCAGTATTTCCCTTTGGGGATGTTCCCTCCAAGTGCCTGATTCTTTTGGGGGCACTCATTTTTCCAGTGTCCACTTTCTTTGCAGTAGGCACATTGGTCTCTGGCCAGGGGCACCCTTTTGGTGCTTGACCCCCCTTTTTGAGGTGGTCCTCCTTGTCTGGCAGGCTCAGGATTTCCCAAGGCTGCTGCCAGTAGGGAGGCTTGATATTTCACTCACTTCTTGGCTTCTCCTTTGGTGGCTTCATCTTGATTGATGAACACTTTATTGGTGACCTCAAGGAGTTGAGAGATGTTCATTCCCGTGAATCCTTCTAATTTTTGGAGCTTTCTTTTAATGTCCAATGCTGTCTGCACTACAAAGGCAGCATTCACCATTCTCTGGTTTTCCGGAGCCTCGGGGTCAAAAGGGGTGTAGATTCTGAAGGCCTCGCAAAGTCATTCATAGAAATCTCCCAGAGATTCTTCAGGCTTTTGAGTGACTAAAGTCGTCTTTGTCATGTTTGTGGGTCGTTTTGCCCCTTCTTGGACCTCTCAAAGGAGCGCTTCCCAATATTGCTGTAGTGCAGCCCGTCCCTGATCAGTGTTGAAATCCCAGTTTGTTTGGGCCTCTGGTGCTGCCTCTCATGCCCAATCTTCCAGGTTTAAGACACCAGTAGGGGCCTGCTCCTGCAGTCACTTTCAGGCTTTCATCAGAATCCATAGTCTCTCCTCCGTATTAAACAAAGTCAGGAGGAGTTGGCAGCAGTCATCCCAAGTGGGACAATGGCTTTGGAAAATGGATTCTATGAGATCAATAAGGGCCTGGGCTTTTCCATATTGGAAGGGGTGTGGTGCTTCCAGTTTAAGAGGTCTGTAGTTGTGAAGGGCTGGAAGTACAAAACAGGCCTCCCGGGTCTGATGGTCCTGTCCTCGCTGATCTGGGCTGGACCCTGTGTTTCACGGAGGGGCATCTGTAATGCGGGTTGTGCCTACCAGAGCCTCCTTGCTATTGGGGTTCTGGGGCTTTCTCCAGAGGGGGTCAATGGTCCCAGAGGAACTAAAGGTGGGGGTGTTTCTGGGAGAGCTACCTGCACTCTTGGGCTAGGAGGGGTGGGGGGAGTCTAGAGTGGTCAGAGCATATGGTGGGGGTGGTGGGTCTTCTTCTGGGGATCTTTTATGAATGACCAGTTTCTGGGGCCACGTTCCTTGTGCAACTAAGACCCTGCTCTGTCCTTTTTTCCCAACACAGAATCAAACTCAAGGGGGCAGAGTCTGGGCTATTTCTAACCAAGAGTTGATGTAGGGAGAGTGATCAGGATGGCTGGGAGTTCCTGTGACATCCAGCCACACTGCACAGGGTGCATATAGGGTCTTCCAATGGCCAGTCAGTGTTAAAAGTGGGCCACTTTAATTCACATAGGGTTTGGAGGGTGCCAGGGTTTATCCGGATGCCATAATCTCCAGAAAAGCTCTTTTTAAAATTCTTAAGCATGCAGTCTAAGACAGTGGGTTTTGACTATGGTGAGCCCATACCCTGTGTCGGTGGCACAAGACAGACAAAGGAAGGGGTTGCCTCTTTTGAGGCCACTCAGATGCCCACCTGTCCACGTCTCTCACAAAAACTTTGGCTCATCTTAGCTAAGGGGCCCAGGCAGAGTTTGGGTGGGCCATTATGCCATATGACGTAGCCACAGAAAACAGGTTAGGGCCCACTCAGGCTCCATAGCACAGGCCATGGAGTTGCAGTCTGGAATAACAGAGGCAAGCATCTGTCATCCTCATTCACACACACAATCACTCAGAGATTATGCAGCCCCTCCCACAGGGTCTGCCCTATTCTGGGATCTCGATATTTGAGACTTTGGAAGGTGATCAGTCACCCCTTCCATCTGGAGGTGAGCCTGACTGAGGACTTGGCACTCAGGGCCTTACATTTCTGGAGTCTTCTGGTACTGTTCAGTCCAACTCCCCACTGAGTCAGGCCAGGGTGTTGGGACTTGGCCCACGGGGACCACCTCAGAAGGAGGTCCTGTTAAGAAGATGGGTGGCGCCTACCTCATTAACTTGGAGATTGCCATTGGCCGCCCCATCAGCCCCAAGCCGGAGGCATAACAGGCCTGCTCGGTTGGGTTTCCTGGTCAGGGAACCAAATGTTGTGGTGGGAAAAACTTAGATGATGAGAAACCCAAGCAGCACTCAGAGAGTTGGAGGAATGAAGTTTTTATTATACGCAGGCCCGGAGGAGAATCCAGTCTCCAAATCCTGAGCCCTGAGTTTTAGCTTTCATGAGTTTATATAGGAACTTTATGTGGGCAAATTCCTAGCAAGTGGGTAGGCAGGGGTTACAAAAGCAAAAGGTGTGAGTTTATCTTATCTTTTTAATGCAGAGGGCTTTTAGGGAGGAAAGGAGTCATTATCTATTTAAAGTTGTAAATTCTGAGTGAAAGGGGTGGGCAGGGAGTGCTTATCTTCCTAAAGATGTGGATTTCAGGGAGAAAGGGAGGAGGGCATCAAGGGATGAGGGGTGCTTATCACCCTAGAGCTGTGGGTTTCCGCTGAGGGGGAGGAATGGTCTGCAGTACTTTCTTCATCACACTCATGTATCAAATGGGCCTGGTAATGTTGCCTTTTAATTTGGTCACACAAGCCCTGGCTTGATTACTACTGTGGGGACACTTTGTGCACCTAAATCTTTAATAAGTTGCTTGCATTCATGGCTGTTTACATCTACATTCAACTAAGGAGATTTCCTTAAGCTATGAGAGATGTCTCATCAAATCAGATGAAGGCATTACACGGAGAAGTGATGATTTCAGCAGTCAGACGAGAAAATTGACATCACTATTTCAGCCCATCAGTTCCCCCAGTAGAATT
>JAKSZT010054160.1:4229576-4263737 GCA_026826555.1 Tolypeutes matacus
TGTATTACAATTAGCCCAGTGCTTGCTGGAACAAACACCTGGACACATTACCTGGCCGAGTTGACACATTAGCCTAACCATCACACTTCCTCACTCATTGAATCTTTGGGTGGAAATGACCTCTCCCTTCTTCCCTAGGGGTGAGGGACTAGGGTGAGGTAGGCAGGAAAGCAGTCACTCCTCTTAGGTTCTGATGATACAATGTTTGGTCCACCATGGAAAGGCTAGAGTGTGGTGAGGCAGGGATGGGGCCCCTGGGAGCAACATGTGTGGGCATCCATGGCCTGAGAGTGCAGTGCCCAGTAAGGCAGCAAGTGGCCCACTGGAGTCCAGGACAGCCTGTCAAGGGGCAGGGTCATGCCAGGCAGCAGGAGAGGACAGGGCTAGGCCCAGGCTGAGTGGTTGGGAAAGATATGCTCACTTGGCTTGGCATATTCTGGTTTGGGATGTCTAACCCTCCTGACCAGCTAGACCAAGAATAGTGAACCTGAGGTTGGCAGACACCAGGGTCTGTTAGTAGTTGCCTTCTGGGAACATGAGTCCCTTCTTTTCCCCCCACAGAATGGTTGAGTGGGCTCCTTTGTTGATGTTGGTCCCCATGGGTAAAGACCATTTGGTCAGGAGGAAATGATACATACACAATGAGTGCATTGTACAAAAGACATTGGCACTGTCAGGGATCTTCAGCTCTGGTGGAGATGGGAAGAAGGGCAATCAGCTCTGATACTGGGACTACAGACCACTCCACCTCTTCTGGTCACCATGAGGGCCAGTCTGAGCCAAATACATGAGTCACCCAATCCAGATCCAGGACCACCAAGGAACCCTCTGATTGACATAAGCCCAAAGGCAAGACTCAAGAAGCTTTGATCCTAAGGAATCTTGTTAAAAAATGATGCATCTCCACCACTGGAAACCTCAGTCTAGAGCTGTCAGAGGGCCCTCCAGTCCGGCTACCCCACTCCCCATACTCCAATGCCTTCTCTGGTGGTGATCTTAGAGTTGGAATAAGCCTTATAGAATGAAGACATATCCCCTGAATCCCACACTCCTTGGTACAAGGCTACTGAAACCCAGGAAATGGCAAACCAAGGCCAGGCCTCTTGAGCAGGGAGCCAGGGAATCCTCCACGCCTTGGGGTACCTCACAGCAAGCAAGCACTTCCTCTCTGATTCTATTTTCCACCTGTCTCCTCTGGACTAGAGCCTGCTATAAGGTAATGCTGCCCTGGAATTCCTGCTTCTGCTTCAAATGCATGCCTTTTTTTCTAGATCCTTATCCCCTCTAAGCCTCATTCTTTCTTTTCTTTAGGATGTGGTCCAACCCACCCTCACCATCTCCCCACGATGGTGATGGAAGGAAAGAGAAGACTAAAAAACAACATCCAGGCAGTCAAGAATGATAACAAAATGCTTTAGAGAGCATGATCAACTCACCAAAAAGGAAATAAAATTACCCTTTAGGCACAGGGACATACTATGTGCTGTCATATTGACTGTTTTTCTCACCCACTGGGGTTGAGAAATAGGCACAGAGGTCATAAGTAGCTGCTCCTTTGACCCAGACCCCAGACTGCCTGGCTTTGTGTCTCTGCTGTGAATATGGATTTGGCTTCCCAGAGGCTCCAAAGGGGATTAAGGTGATTTTGCTTTGTTTTTAGCATCATATCTACATGGATTTTAATATTGTTATTTGTTGCCACAGTAGTCATGAATAGTTATTTAAGCACAACACATCACATCCTAGCCAGAGGACACTGTGAAGAGAGCCTGTGGGCTTGGCCTCATGGCCAATGGCCAAGTGGAGAAGGCCTTTTAATTGGCTCCTGAAAGATGACAGCTTTCAACTCAGTTCCTCACTGCCTGGGTAACCTCCCAGGAGGGTAAAATGCTGGGAGATGGAGCCTGAAAAGAGAAGTCACTGTGGGCACTAGGGGCTTGCTCAGGACAGGTAAGGCTATATGGAAGATGCTGACCATCACCCTTTTGGCAGGTTTTCTGTGGCAGATGGCTTCAGTCCTGGGGGCTGAGGTGTGGTGCTGGGGATACCAATGAGACCCCTGACTTACTTTGATCCTCTGAAATCACTTTCACCAGTTTGCTTTCCTCTAGATTGTCCTCCAGGTTGTGCTTCTCCATGGCCCTGCAGATCACAGCCAGAGCCCTATTTTGGCATGTCAGCTGGGTAGTGCCAGAGGACAGGCCACCAGGACTTGGGTGCTGGAGCCAGCTCCCTCAAAAGCAGTGGCTGAAAGGCCTTTGGAGCTCTGTCAGCACTGAGCAGAGGGCTCTGAGCCTCCAGGTAGAGCTGGGTGAATTGGAGACTTACTGACTTCTTATGCTCCCCTGGGAGACCTCCATGGAATGAGGATGACTTCTCCAATCCTTTGAAGCCCATATTCTATAAGAACTGCCCCTCAGTCTTACAGCTCCTTCCCCTGAGGGTTGAGCCTCTCCCTTGGGTCCTCAGCCTGCCCAACACCTATGGCCCTCAAGGGCTCCAAGAACACAGGGACACCATAAAGGAGAGTGTTGGAGAGGGATGTGGACAACCTGGACAGGTCTCTGTCACCTCCTCCCAGAAAACCTCAGGTATCTCATTGCCTCTGATATCTGCACCCTGGAACAAACTCCTCCAGGATGACAATATGAGTGAATTCCAAGCACAGACATCTAGGCCAAGACTGGATGTCAGGGAGGAGGAGGAACTGGAAGCCCATGGGACTACCACATGTTGGGTTTGGGCTGGGGCAGGTGATAGACCACACCTGCCTCACCCTGAGTGCCTAGGCACAGGCAGGGCTCAGATGAAGGGCCATACAAGTCATCACAGTTTAGTTACCAACACCCTAGCTCCAAATGGCCAGAGAAGTGCAGCCCTGGGCAGGTGTGTAACAGAGCACCTCAGCCAGCATGTGTGTGGGTGGGTTTGGTGTGGTATGATCAACAGATCTATCCAGGATCATGTCCCCTCACTGCCACCACCCTGTGGCAGCCTCTACTCTCTGCACCAGGATGTCAGCATCAACCCCTATCTGGCTTTCCTGGTGTGCCCCACACAGGGCCCAATGTGACCCAGCCCCTATCTCCTCTCAGACCTCACCTCACCCTTTGACCCCTTCACCTTCACCCCTGGCCTCCTTACAGCTACTCAAGTGGTCCAGGAACCTGCTGTATTTATTAGTCAGCCAAAGGGTGCTGATGCAAAGTACCAGGAATCTGTTGGCTTTTTGTAAAGGGCATTTATTTGAGGTAGAAGCTTACAAGGCCCTAAAAAGCCCAACTCAAGGTTATTTAAGAGGTACTTTCTCACCCAAAGTCTGTTGCCACATGTTGATGCAAGACGGTGGGTGATATCTGTGAGGGTCCAGCCTTCCTCTTTCCTCTTAAGGCTCTGTGGTTCCAGCTTCTTCTGGTCTCAGCTGTAGGCTGGCAAAAGCTCATCTCTCTTCCCAGGGCTTATTTTTGTCTGGGCTCAGCTGCTCTGGTCTCTTCACAAGGTCAGCTGTAGACCATCAGGCTCATCTCTCTTTCTGGGGCTTCTGAAGTGTCTAATGAGCTGTCTACTTCTGTGTGAGTCTGTTTTATCAGCCCAAGGGAGCTGGGACTTAACACTGAGTTGCACTCAAATGACATTGTCAAATCAAAGCCCTAATCTTAACATAATTAATTAGATATCTCAGCTGAATCTAATACAAAGGGTCTCATGCCCAGAAAAATGGACAAATTTACAAACATAATCACTATCTCTTTTTGAATTCATAAATAATATTAAACTGCCACATTGTGCTTGGGGTTTTCCAAGCTGTCCCCAACCTTCCTTCCTCTCAGGGGCTGCCCCTGTGAGGTCTTCCCAGACTGTATGACCTCAAAATGGAAGCTTCAATTCTCCAAATCTCCTGATCCCCTTTGTATGCAGTCTTTGCTTCTTCCAGATCTGATTGTCCTTCCCAGCCTACTAGAATGACAGCTCCAAGATGGCAGAGAAGGCACATGTCAATCATTCCTCATGTATTTCCTGACCTCATGAGGGGCCTCAGGTGACTGCTACATGCCCAGCTCACCAGGATGCTCTTGTAATTGTCATTGACCACATACAGGCTGATGTGGATGATGCAGTAGTCACATACTTGCTTGTTATAGAATGGCCCTAGGCCCAAGGTTCTGGGGTGCATAATGTGGCCTTGGGCCAAAGAGGAGGAGGTAATACTGGAGGTTGAGGTGACTCCTGGCAACTCCAGGCATGAAGTGGGAGTCAATTCCCCAAGCTGTGGGAGACAGCAAGATCAGGAGAGGCTATGGAGCCTGGTGAAGATCCCAGGCTGGCAATGGTTTCCAGAGGGTTTTAAGAAGTTTTCTTTTATGGTAGGACTCCTCTACCCCTTTTGTGGTTTGGGAAGGGACAACTACAGGATGGGCCTTCAGGGAGTAGCTGCAGGCAGACATTTTCTTCTCCTAGCCATTAGGGTCAAGGCCCATATGGATTTCCTGATCATTGTTGGAGGCATTGGCCACATATTTGGGGATGAGGAAGCTGCATCCACACTGCTGAGGTCAGAGCCACATTGGAATTGGACACTTGAGTGTGAGATGCCACTATTGCTGGACTCAGTGCTGGGTCCCTGGTGGATGGAAGGAAGTGTGGCCCACCTGAATCCTCTAACAGGGCCCCATCCACACCTCATACTCCCACTTTCCTCTGGGCTCTGGGCCCCCTCTCATGTGCTCCTTCAGTCCACAGGAGCAATGAGCACCAGCTGCTGGAGAGATTACTCAGCACCACCCATTTTCTTCAAGGGAATACAAGGCCCAGAACAATGGGGCCTTGACCCTGTCACAGAGCTGGTCAGGAGTAGAGCAGGAATCCTCTCCTAAATCGACAAAACTGTCAATTCCCTGAGCCCTCTCAGAGACTGAAGTGACACTGAGCCCTGAGGCAAATGCACTTGCCTGTCCTGGATTGGGAGCACATCTGGGAGGTTTTTGGTCTGGTGTGTGTTACTGTTTGACAGGGACAGGGGCACAATTCACAAGACAGATGGTAGCTACAGGGAAGGTGGCTGCTGTGAGACTACCAGAAGCCACACCGCAGGGTTTCCTCCCAGAGTCTCATCTGAAGGAGAAGTCCCAGAGCCCCAGGGGTCTCCAGGCCACATGTCTGATGGTGACCAAGAGCCCTGGCTGCAGGCTTTCTAATGGAATAAAGGAGGTTGCTCCCTGCTGTTGCCCACTTTCTGCCCTGCCCTCACCTCTCATTCTCACTGAGTTGTTACAATGCCCCAAACTAGGAATGAAATTTCTCACCAGGACCAGGTGGTCATAGGTGCAGCTTGACTACAGGCCTTGGATCTGTGAAAGGACCTGATATTCCTGGGATGAGAGGGAAGGAGCAGATGGAGATGAGGCCTGGGTGTGTCTGCTGGGCAGGACAGGGGCTGCGGCCTGTGTCAGGGTCTTTGCTCTCATGTGACCCCCTCATCACCTGCGTTCTCATCTAAGACTTACCTGTTCTCAGAACAGGAGTCACACAGCTCCTCCTCCAGGAAAATGTCCTTGATGCCACCTCCTAACCCACCCCAGTGTGTCAGGTCTACCTTATCTCTTTGAATCAAACTCTCCCCTTAAAAAACAGAAGGAGGATGGAGCATGGAATGTCCTGACCCACAGGCCCCATCTTATCTGGGAAGAAGAGTAACTCACTCCTTAACCAGAGCTCACTCACTTTTCCTGACATTCCTTGCATTCTCCAGTCCCATTACCAAAAGTGCAGTCATCTCCATATCTGGAGGAGACATGAGGGTGCCACCTATAAATACCCAAGTGCATCTTCTGTTGCTATTGTCTAGTGTTGCTGCTTCACTACCTGACTAGAAGGGAAGCCCAGGTGTGCAGGGACATTTCCAGCTTTGTTCAGTGAAGTCAGCTAAAGGCCTTAGAAAATACCTGCACATAAATAACACTTCCTAGATATTTGTGGAATGAAGGAGACCTGAGCTGCACCATCCCTGTAAAGTAATGGCTCCTCTGCCAGCTGCCAGTGACCCCAGCTCAGGCTACTTCAAGTATGGGGCCCACTAGATGGACTCTCAAATCTCCATTCAATAGGAATTCAGGATCCCAAAGGGTTATTTGAGGCAGAACTTCTTCAGGTGGAGAGGAAATTACCACATGTTGGCAAGCCATCCCTCCCAACCTTCCTTTCTGCATAGCAGGCACAGGGAAGCACCTTCAATGGTTCAGCCCATTTAGTCTTGATGAGGACTCTGGGAAGTTGTTCTTGCTACCACCCCACTTTTCAGAGAAGCAAACTTAGGCTAGGGGCTGCAGTGATGTTCCCCAGACACACAGCTGGGGAGTGGCAGAGCCATCGCTTTGGAGGAGGGCAGGCACTTATTTTATAAACAGTTGGTCCAGAACCTGTTTGATGGAGTTGTCAGGAAGAGGTTTAGGTAGGCTAGGTCACCCTCTAGGATGGCAGGCACTGGGGCTCCACAAGCTTCTCCCAAGGGTCTGACTTTTGGAGTGAATCTGGCTATTCTGGGCCCTCTTCTATGCTAACTTTTTTCCATACTGGGAAGAGGCAGAGCTGGAGCACATGTTCAGCATTTGTTCCATGAAACCCAGGATCATGGGGGTGGGGGCAGATCTGCAACACCCAAAGCCCTCTGTGCCTTGAGGCAAGAAGTGGGGCAGGAGTGCCTGTAACAGAACAAGTTCCTGGCCTCAAAAGTAGAATTGAAGAAAGCAGATGTGGGCTCAACCAGCTAGGCACCCACCTACAACATGGGAGGTCCCAGATTTGGGTCCCAATGCCTCCTAAAGAAGACAAGCAAATGCTTGTATCTGCTGCAATGAGAGCTAGATGCCACACCCACTGCAACGAGAGGAAGATGTCCATACCCCACCTCAATGAGAGCTAGAGCCTGTACCCTGCAGCAATGAGAAGATGCCTAAATGTGCAGATACCACAAAGCCAGCAGATGCCACAGTCCATGGGAAGCAGATGTGGCTTAGGCCGTTGGGCATTTGCCTTCCATGTGGGAGGTCCTGGGTTCAGTTTCTAGTGCCTCCTGGAGAAGGCGAACAAACACTGAGCAGACAGACAAGAGAACCATGAAGAGGGGATAAATTAAAAGAATAAATAAAGTAAAATGTATTTTTAAAAAGTAGAATTGACATGAGGGAATAATTAAATTATTAGACATTTCCTGTCATTCTGTTAGCTGATAAGTAGTAGGACCTCCCTGTTTCACTGCCTGGAAAGAACCTGATCCCCATGATTCCTCATAAATCATCACCTTCTTGAGATAAGGAATCCTCAAGTGGCTGCTCAGGGTCACAAAGGTCAGAACTCAGAGCCATCTGTGCTGGGCCCCTGTGATATTCCCTCAGTCCTATGGGAGGCATGGTCTGCTCCAGACATGGAGGGAAACGGTCTGATCACATCTCATCCTCTCTACTTTGGATGCAGTGTGAAGAAAAATCAGAGATTAGGAGAACAACTTTGATTTCCAAACAACACACTGATTTTACTGTCTTTTGCATTAGAGGGACTTCTGAGAATTTGTAGCCATGGTGATTCCTGCTCCAGGAAATGGGCAAATGCCAGGAGTTTCCAAGTGGGAGAAAGAACTCTGCAGGGCTGAGGATCTAACTAGAAGTCTCAGGGAAGAGCAAACCCAAATGGCTGGTTGGTGGAAATTTCATGGGACCACTGCAATACAAAGCACCCAAGTGGTGCCATTTTCCCTCCTGACCAGATTGGCCAGAATGAAAGAGAATGTTAATAGCCAGGCCTGGGGGATGCAGGGAGCTGAACCACTGCAGTCTTTTGGAAGTTCTATGGCTCAAGCTGTTAAATTTCCCTCTGCATGTATGTGGCCCAGCCATCACATTCCCGGAAGTCTGTCCCGGCAGGCAGGTCATTAAGACATATGTAAGATATTCCTTGCAGCACTGACTAAATGGACCCAGAAAGGAATCCCTTCAAGATCTGATAGCAGAGAGAGTCTGAACCATTGCTTTATGCAGCCTCCCTTGCAGAACAGTATTCAGCTGAATGAGGCCACTATTCCTGGCCTGGAAATTTCAAGGGGATGTGTTATGTGAGTGTGCATTTTGCACACATACATGCCATAAAGTGAGCCTCTTTATATCACAAAATAAGTCCTTGTCCTTAAGACTCAAACCACCCTTGAGACATGGAGATCTGTATGGCTTAGAGAAGGTGTGAAGGACAGTCCAGTCAACTGCTCCAGGGGACATCTGTGTTCAGGGGACATCAGTGACAATAAAAATAACTACAAAAATGCAAAGGTAACCTGGGCTTCAGCAACAGTTGCAACAATATTGGCATCTCTTTTCAGATGCTCATACAAATGTGTGAAAAGTGACTTTCCAGTAGGCCAAGAACAAGGCTTCCCAGAGTGGTGGGGCGGGTGAGGGATGGAGGCTCATAAGCCTTTGGAAGTGGGACTGTGGGCCACACAGATGACAGATCCATGGGAGGGCTCCAGAGGAAGGTGCCAGGTAGGATCTGGGCACTGCTGCCTTCCCCAGATGTCTCAGAACAGGAATACCACCCCACATGCTCTAACCTGGATGCAGCACTGGTAGGATCCCTTAAGCTGCTCCTCAACAACCTCCTGTGTGGAGCTTGCTAAACAGTGCCCAGTAGCAGACAGGAGGTGTCAGGAGGCTGCTTGGCAATCACCACAGGGAGAGCACCCCATACTAACTCCATGACCCAGATCAGGCACAGAAAGGTGTCTGCATATATCTCCAGCCCAGTTGGCATAGAAATGACAGCTATTGGGCCCAGTACTAACATTTGGAATGACAGTTACCTCCTCCACCAACACTTGACTTCTCACCAGCCACCCATGACCTGAGATGTGAACTAGAAGGAACAATCACATTTCCAAACCCTGACAGCCTGGCCCTGCCCAAGATGTTCCTATTCCTCATGCCTTCCTCACACTGAAAAAAGGAGGAATTGGGGGCTTCCCAGGTAAGATAAAAGTGGTGGCATGACCTGAATTAGATGACCCTGGGCCATGTTATGTTACCTTTGGGAATCTCCTGGCCAAATACCAGTGTCTTTGTGGTTGAGGACTGATCCAATGTTTATATTGATGAAAAAACATCCTATTCCCAGTATTCCTGAAGCCAGTACTTCTGGACCTATGAATGCAGCAGGAGAACATCTTGCTCTTTTGAGCATCTCTGGATAAGTGAGCTGGGTAGGGGGCTGTCTGAGAAATCTCAGTGCCTGGTTACCAGAGTTCCAAGTTCTGTTGTGCTCTATCTCCAAGAAAGTGAGTTGATCTTCAAGTGTTTCACCACCCTTACCTGAGAGTCCTCAACTGATAAGACCTCTATGAAGTCCCCTCAGGATTGCTGACTACTAATCCTACTCAGCCATGTAATCCTGTAACCTGGACATAGTTTCACCATTTCCCTTCCCACAGCTACCTGAGAAGGGCTGGGGGCAGACAGGACTCCTGGCCTAAAGAAATAGAGCCAGCATCAAACCTGGCTACTTCTCATCAGTTTTGTGATCCTGGTCTTGTCATTTTACCTCTCAACACCTCCCCAGACTCCCCACCTACACAATGGGGAATATTCTAGATTCTAATTCATGGGTTATCAAGTGTATGTGAGATAATAACTGTAAAAGACACAGGCTGTGGTCTCAATAGGTAAAAGAAACTCATAGATGGAAGATTTATAAGAAGGGGTGTTTCATAACATGGAACACAATACACAGCAGGACTGGGTACTGGCTATGTGATCCCGAGAAAGACAATTTCCTTCTTGGTCTCATTTCTCAGTCTGCACCATGAAGATTTTGAAATTATTTTATTTTATTTTTTTTTATGGGTAAAAATAAAAATTCTGAAGATTTTGAAATTAAATGAAAGTCAGATATGATCACTCTCTGGCATGAAACCTTCCAATGGCTTCACATTATAATTAGAATAAGAGGCAGGTGGTTCAAATTAACTGATGTTGTGGATAGTCTAGGTCAAGCTGACCCCAAAGTTCGAGCTTTGTAGGAGACCACAAGTAGTTGTTCTCTGGGCACAGTCTTAAAGATGATTCCAACATTGATGCATGTATTAAGGGAGGATAAGTACAGGTAGGCAAAGAGGGGCCTCTAAAAGACTTGACCTGTTCCTGGGTGGAGAAGGTTTATACAATACATAAATATAAATCAATTTATAAAGAACTTGACAAAAATGGGAAGCAATATAACTCTCCCCTCAGTTACATTTGTTTCAAAAAATATAGTTTTCATTAAAAAAGAGGGGGCTCTAAGACCAGCAAATGCTTGGCCTGTTCCCAAGTGAAGAAATTCCAAATTAAGCTGGCATTGGGTGGTTGGAGCATCCTGGGGAGCCTGTTATGAACAGAACACAAAGAATGTCTTCTGGTGGAGTCTTGCATTGCACATTGGGGGGTGACAAGGGTGATCAAGTAGACATGATCCAGGCTGTCTCAACACAGCCTCAAGCAACCCAGAGCTGGAGCAAGCTTAGTGATTACATGTCCACTCCCACCCAAGCCCAGAATGTGAGTATCAGTCATGGGTGAGGAGGTCTTCCTTTGCACACTGCTGGTGGTATTGGTGGCCATCTGTCTCCTCCCAGGGTGGAAATTCTGGCTGGAAGGCCCGGAGCTGACTACTTGTCAAAGAAGTTGTTGAGGAAAGTCAGTGCACAGGCAGGGCTCCCAGCACTAATGTCACTTACTACTCATGTCTAGGTTAAGTTGGATGGAGTGAATTCCTCCATGTTCAATAGCACAGGGTAATGCTGGGAGTGATACCTAATCCTCTTTTCTTACAGCTGCCTTACATTAACACAGTCATTCAACTGACATTTACAGAATTCCTTCCACATATACAGCAACATTGGAGAGCACATTGACCTCCTCTAAGCCTTCTTGCACATTACAGCTGGGATGGCATATCAACAAGGTAAATGCTGACATAGAGGTGAGGTGGAGCTCTTATGAGAACACAGAAAGGCACCCTTCTCCAGGGAATATTCAAATCCAAGCAGAGTTTGTAGAGGAGACAATGTTAGAAGTGAGTCACTGTGAATTGTGGAGTGGTGGGACAGACATGCTGGGAATAGCATTGCTGACTTGGAGGATGTGTGAACAAGCATGTCCTATACCAGGCCTTAGAAATTACATGATGATGTTTGACTACAAAGGAAGGGAGAGTGATAACTGAACATATAGGAACAATATGAAGATTAAGATTCAGGGACCCCATTGCAAGGGCAGCTGCAGGAATTTTTTTAGTAATTTTGTATTATATTCATTAAAGTAGTACCTCCCAAGTTACTAAAGCTTCAGAGACCTCAAAACAATGCTATGTCCTGGTACAATTGACACCTGTGTTTGCTTCCCTCATATTTTTCAAGCCCCTAAAACCAAGCCCACTTCAGAGATCACATGAGCCACCCTCACTCCTGCTTCTGCCACTATGCAGTTGGGGACATGTACCAGGGATGGGGCATATATTCTCCAAAGCCACATGGTGAACCAGCATCAAATCTAGTGCTTCACTTAGGATTAGATTTTAATCAGTGGAAAACCCAAAACAGTGGCACAAACAAGATAGATATTTCTTTTTTATTATTTTTAAAAAGATACTTAGATTACAAAAATTTTACACACAAAATATAGGGATTCCCATATGCCCCACTCCCCATAACTCCCACAACCTCCCACGTAAATATCCTTCATTAGTGTGGCACATTCATTGCAGTTGATAAACATATTCTGGGGCTTTGCCATTCAGCATAGACCATAGTTCACATTGTAGTCTACACTCTCTTCCACACAGTTCTTCATATTATGTGATGATATAAAACGGCCTATATCTGTCATTGCAATGTCTCTCAGGGTGATTCCCACGTCACCCCCAAATCCCCCATATTACAACTTTTTTTCCCTCTCCCTGCCCCCAGAGCCTCCAGTGGCCACTGGCTCCACATCAATGTTGTAATTTCTTCCATTGCTAGAATCACAATAGGTCTATAGTAGAATACCAGTAAGTCCACTCTAGTCCATAGCTCTTCCCCCAATCCTGAGGATTCTGGGATGGTGATGTCCATTCCACCTCCAGTTGAGAGGGGGCTTATATCCCATGGGGAAGATGGATGGGACTATCCTATCTGCAGCTGCAGATTCTCTCTGTTACCTGGGATGGCTGTTGTTCATCATTATCTCACTGCCAGTTGTCCTAGGTGAGTCCGATGAGAGTAGATGCTGCAACTCTGCCAAGGTTCTGGGCCTAGCTGGCACATGACAGCCCAAATACTCTAGTCTCTGGGTGTACACCTACAAACTCCAGCACCAAATATAGGTTTAAATAGAAGGGACAGATGAGCCATGTGCAGGAAAGACATAATTGAGTCCAAATCTGTCACTCTCAGGAGCACAAACCCCAAAGTAGGGCCCACTGGCAAGGCACAAAACTCCAGAGATATCTGCTCTGACCATAGGAGCTGGGTGTCTCCAGAGCCCTCAGAGTCCCACTGTTTGGGATAGTATCCACTTTGGAAGCCTATAAGATCCTGCTGAGTTGTGTGTAAGCATTACCTCTGGGATGACTTCCCAACTCACTCTGAAATCTCTTAGCCATATAAACTCCTTTGTCTTTACCTTTTCCCCCTTTTATTTGAGGTCTTTTTCCAGTTGCATTGCTAGTTGGTTCTTGGTAGCAATCCCTTGGTGCCAGGGAGGCTCATCCCTGGGAGTCAGGTCCCATGCTGGGGGGAAGGTAATGCATTCATATGCTGAGTTTGGCTTAGAGAGAGGCCACACTTGAGCAACAAGGAGGCTCTCAGGAGGCAACCATTAGGCACCTCATAACAATAGGCTAAGTTTCAATTTCAAGAGCAAAGGCTCATAAGCCTAGTCATCAGTATCAAGGGCCCATCAGTGGATCATCCTCCCTCTCCAGTCACTGCCCCTGCACTTGGGGGACTGTTGCTGCTCCCTTAGAGAATGTGGCAGAGCTCTCCAGGCTGGGAATTCAGTATTCTCTTGGTTATTGTGTGAGTCTCCACCCACTGTGACAATGCCCCATGAACACTTGGACATTTTTACATATCTTCTGTGTATGCTCAGGTGAATATCCTCCCATGCATCCCCCATCACTGACATCCCACACAAACAATCCTCCCCTATACCAGTTGTAACCTTTCTGTGATCCAAAGCTTCTTCAAAAATGAAGCCATTATAATAGCCAAATACAATTAACAGGAAAATGAAACAATAATCATAAGTTTAAATATAAGAAATAATATACATAAAAACTTAAAAGAACTAAAAACAAAATAAAATTAAAAGATTGGGATATTATAAAAAAAGAAAAATATTAAAAAAAATTTTTTTTTGACATTTTGCCTTTCATCACCACAATATCTGGTGTCCTGTCTATACTATGGCACCTTCTCCCACTCATTCCCCAGTGTCTCACTATTTTTCATTTTGTTTTCAAAGAAGTTTTAGGTCACAGCAAAGTCACTCACAGAATACAGGAGACTCTTATATACCCAACATCCTCCCCTCTTTCCCCCCATATTAATACCTTTTTATATGTGGATGGTACATATAGGAACAATATGAAGATTAAGATTCAGGGACCCCGTTGCAAGGGCAGCTGCAGGAATTTTTTGAGTAATTTTGTTTTATATTTATTAAAGTATTACCTTCCAAGTTACTAAAACTTCAGAGACCTCAAAACAACTCTATGTCCTGATACAATTAGAGACCCACTTGGATTTAAGAAGGTCATGCTTTTGTGGCTCTGTGGCATTAAAATGAGGCTGAGCTGCATGTAGAATTTGAAGCAACATTAGGTCAAGAGACTGACTTGCAAATATCTTTTAAATCTAAGGGTTTTGTAGGCGCACAGTTAGCAAGAATGATACTTTTGTAATTTGACCAAAGTGCCAGGATCTGATTAGCACAATTAAAGCCCTAATTAATGGTAGCTGAATCTAAAAGCTCCCATCTGTCAAGGTTTATCCCAGATAGGTGCTGAGACGGATTCTGTTTTAAATCATATGGCTTGATTTGGGTTCATGTTGCTAATAAAATAACAGATTGTTTGGTAAGTAAAATATTTGTATTTGAGGTTGGAGCTCAAGCCTGTAGTCATTTCCTGAAATTGATCCAATTAGTATGGACCATTTGCCTCAGTTGTTCATTCAGTTGGTGATAGAAAAGTCAGCTGGGTCTTTGGCTGCTGGGCTTGTAATAGCCAAATTTGATCACATTTGGACCTCATCATTTGCCATGTTTAGTTGAAACAATGGCTTATTTGGAGGGTAGGAGCCTCTGGACTGCAAATCAATGAAAGCTCCCATACCAATAACAACAAAACCAAGAGCCAACAGAAAGGTGTGCACCTCCATCTAATAGGGTTTTTCTTGTTTTATGCTTTTCCCCCAAACTTGGCATGAATTTTTACCAAGGAGGGGTTGTCTTGTTTCATCACTGTGGGATAGGGTTTTTGCTTTCTCATTTATTTTCTAATGTGATTATCATTTACCAAGTGGAGTTGCTTATTTCCTTCTTGGTGGTACAAACCTCAAAGGAAATGGCCCTGGAGAAATAATTTCAATTTACTAAAGGAAATTGGTGGGGGAAGATTAATCATCCATCCCTTCTATCCTGAAAACTGTGGAACATTTCTAGCTGGTGGAAATTAAGTTTAAATGGGTCCCATAAGAAATGGTCCCATAACAGATACTGGGACTGTATGATAATCTGTCATTAATGAGGCACAGGAGAGTATCTGCCCTCAGTCTAGCCTCCAACCCTTATGAGTATGGGGAAGAATAGAAAATCCATTTTCATAAGGAGAGATATTATTGAAGGATCTTATATACACAGAATACTCATAAACATGAAATGAGATATGCTCCCTTTAAATACAGAAAAGGGCAATGGGAAGGCTTGTAAAAACTAGTATGTCATGTAAGTCTTCCCAAAGATCTGGAACTAGGAGAAATTAGAACTTGGGCAAAAGTGAAACCAAAGCAACAAGAATCAATGGCAGAGGGGTGATAACACCAACACAGTGACAAGACATCACCTGAAAAACTTCCACAGAGATTCAGCAAATTTAAGGACAAACTTCACTTGCTTAGAACTCTGGAGGATGGTAGAGATTGGAGGACTCCACAAATGCTAGATTGAAGATAGAGAAAAATATCAAGTAGGGATTTTCCATCTTAGACCATGAGGCCCTCTTCCCTTTCCTCTCACTGGGTCCTGAGCTAACCCTGGAATTTCTCCAGAGGCAGCTAGTAGCCCAGGTCCTCTCACAGGGGAAACAGACTTTAGGCTAGGAATGAACAGCAGTGAGTTAGAACCCCATGCATATCCAGGCACGAATAGTGAAGTCCACAGAGACTCGGGGCAAAACGAGCTGCAGAGGAGTACAGTGAACCAAAGGGCCTCTGGTTGAGGGGGAAGAAAAACAGGCAGAATGGTGGTGGCCAAGTGTCGCACTCAATCCAGTTCCTGTCAGTGGGACCCCCTAAATGCAGAACACACTTATCTGGAAGGACCCATATTGCTGGATTGACCCCAACTGACTCACTGGGGGCAGGATAACATAACAGGGAAGAAATATAAGACAAAAAAGCCTCACAAAGAATAAAAGATGGAGGGTTAAACTGAACTACTGTAGGACTGGAGGGGTGGGGGGGCATCCCATATCTGAAAAGTGTAAGGAAAATTGGGCACTAAATGAGGGAGCGAATTTAAACAAATAATAGTTTCTGGGAAGAAAATTCTGCACAAAATTCAACACAACAGATCAAGATTTCTGGAGAAGGAATAGAGGAAAGGAACTGACAAGTTATGACAGGTTGTTCTCAGGTTTCAGGTTCTGGGTGAAGGAGCACTTACAAGAGACAGGAACTTAGCGAAGATTCAGTTTGATGATGTAGAGTTTAGCATGAGGGACTGCACCGAGGGCCAACTTAATTTATTTAATAATTTCCTCCAGTTTGATCTGGCTCTCAGCCATTGAAAGTTGTGATAAAATTGAAGGTGTTAAGCACCACTTTCAGTTCCTGTCTAAGGTCTTGGAGCTGTACTTGCAGATTGTTTCATGTTATGATGTTGCCAGTTTTTGCTTGATCATCATTTTTATGTCATCCCAGACATAAAGAAATCATTTGCTGTGTCACAAACAGCTGGGAACACACATTCAAAACTCTTGAGAGAAAACAGTGCACCAGGGAGACTATAATGAGTACTGTGAGTGATAACTGCCCAAATGCCCCCCTCATAGTATGCACACATGCTCCTAAGCCCAAGCCCCATTATTTAAACCACCTGAAATCAAAGCGATCAAATCAGGACCCTGAGGAAGGCCTTACATTTTTAAGCCATGTGGCTGTTTGATTATTTTATACAATTGTATCTCAACTTCCCCAGAATAACAGGTGGTATGGCAAGTCAAAAATGCCTCCTTGTTCATCTAAATAATCAAGTACCGAAATGCTATTGACTAAAACAAGTTAAGCTAATAAATCTAATGTCTTGCTGTGTAGCTATAGCTCTTGCAGTAGATTCAGTAATTTCTCCGATTGTGATTAATAGATTTCTCATGTTTTCATTTGTGTTAACCCCAAGCCAAGATAGCAGAAATCACACAAAAGATGTGAACCCAGAATCATTAACTCCTTGACTAATTCCAAGCCTGAGAATGTAGACTGAGGAAAGTAGTCCACTGAGAAGTTTCAGATTGATTGTAAATTCCTAAGGAGCTGTGAGGAGGCCAAGTGCACCTTTACCAGCCATAAAGGCAATTTGCTGCCCAGGCCAATATATTATCAAAACCTCCACAATAAAAATATAGCCTAGTTGAGTAATGTAGCCAAGGTGATGTGGTTTATAGATCCATTAATAGGAATAATATCATTTATCCTTATTATTCAAGAGTTTAATTGACAGAACAAATAAGGAGCTGCCCAAAATTTTCTTGTGTTATGAATCGTTTGTAGAGACAAGTACTTAAACATGAAAGTAGACATGCATTCTTATGGTAACTTGTAGTTCATGGAGGCATGTGGAATTTTATAGTGAGGTCTCTGAGCTCTTCTATTATATCTGTACAATTTTCTAAACCAGTGTGGCCATAGTGAGGTCACAGTTCCAAGAAAGCTTAAAGTAGAGTAAAGAGGATCTTGGGTCTAGTATACATATTTGATATGGAAAAAATGGTGCAGTTTGATCCAAAGAGACTGAAACATTTGGGATAATAAAGAAATTTGTTATGGATAGAAAAATGGGGTCCATTGCAATGTGTATAGATAGGAGTTTATGGTGGCAAATCCAACAGTCTCTGAGGTTGCCTCCATTTGGAATGTCCTGGGAGAAGTGGACAGTGATGTTGTTTTTCCAGGCCAGTGTAGTACAAAGCATAGGGAAATGTGAAGGATTTTACGCATTATAAGTGTTAGTAATGTAAAATCTGTTGGCAACTTGATCTGTCACTTTGGGAATAAGTAGTCTAGCTTTTGACATTGTATATTTTACTTATTGGCTAGTTTGATTTTTAAGTGTCCAGACTTAGTACAAGACCAGGGGTGTGATGGAGCCTTTTATGGTTGAGTGATGTCTACCCATGGCTCAAGACCCTGTAATTACATTGCAGTGTCAGATGTTAGGAGTACTTGGCAGGGTTCCTTTTAATTAGGATCTAGGGCTGCCTTTTGTCTGTGTCATTTCCAGTAGACCCATTATCCTGGTGTCGGCTTATGATTAATAGGTGTATATCATGTGAGTCAGGAAAGGTGTCCTTTACATGTTGAAGTTAATCTTTGGCATAATGCTTTAAAGATTAGCAAATTGGGTCCTGTCATAGGGTGACAATAAGTTATCATTTCTCCATTTTATTCTTAGAGATAGGCTTGCCAGTAACAATTTCACATGGGGATAGTTTGTGTTTTCCAAAGAGAATGCTATTAATAAATATCAGAACCAACTGTAAAATTTTGGGCAAGGGAAGGCCAGGATCTTCAGTTTATTTCAACAGTTTTATTTTAAGTTTATAATATCAGCTATTTTAATGATGGTTGTTTTTACATGAAAATATGCAAGTGCTTTTTAAAAAAATATCAGGCTTAGTCCTTTTTGTGTGAGCCTCTATCTTAATGACGGCAACCATTAATGATAGGAGTAAAATGGCAGAAAGGAGATAATTTACATGCCACCATTTTCAATTAGCATACCAGAAGAGGTGAAGTACCCTCTTTGTTTCCATAGCATCCTGAAATCATGAATTGCACCAGAAGCATCCCTGTTACCACTATAGATGTTAACAGAATTTCCTTCAGCTAGAAAGCAGGCCTGAGTAAGAGCATATATGTCATCCTTTATGGCAGAAGACAATTGTGGAAGGCCACCACATTCAATCAGTTCAAAGTGTGTAGTAACTACATACCTGCCTGGAATTTATCACTGGAATTTCTAGCATAAGAAGTATTAACAAATAGGATGACATCTGGGTTCATTATTAGCACATGGATGGAGTCATTAATTTTGAAGTTACCAGTTTACAGTCATGGGGTATCCCCTCATTGGATAAAGGTTAAGAATATTATTGAACTTCAGGTGAAGATTAGGAGGTGAAATAGAATGATCTCATAAGAAGTCAGTATTTTAGAGGAAAAATATTGGGTCTGCTCAGAGTTACATTTGCTGAGGCTTTAACTAATTTGGCAGCTTCTACTGTAGCTTCAAAACAATGCAACTGCATCAGGGTGAGGGCCACAATAAGCAAGAGATTTGGAATTTCCTCTGTGCTCTTGAGTTAACATTCCTATGACTTTTTAGATAACCATTGACTCCAATTAGTTACTGTTAACAAGGAGGGCAGGCCCTGATTGAACCTATGCAAATAATTATATAACCACAAATATAAGAATATTCAGTAAGATTTTTCAAATTCTGAGGTGGTCAGGAAGAGAAAGATGAATTATGAATTATAGATAGCTTAATTTATTAGGGGATCTCTTCTATCTAGAAAATAGAACAATCAAATATTAGCAATAATCTGAACAAAACTATAATCATGCTTTTTCAGTTCATTTAGCCCTAGGTAATTAATTCTAGTTCCATTAGCTCTTCTGTTAGCAATCTCATGAATCTACCGGCTTCTTCACTAGAATTCTGGAGATCTTGACTCAGCCCAGTGGTGTGCTCTCAAAGTTATTTAAGCAATGTCATTAGAAGCTGGTACTTCAGAGAACTTCACATAGTCCTTTCCATAGGTCTCTGAGATAGTCCTTTTTGTTGAAGATGAAGCACACTGGCCTGTAGCTGACTGCAAGCATTTTCAGGGAAGCATCAGAATAAAAACTATCTGTAGATCACAAAACACATAAAATGTCCAATGTTAAATTATTGCTGTTTTACAAAGGTGAACAATCAGATGAGAGTTCATGAAACATTATTTTAAGAACAGCTGAATTTATGACCAGAAGTACTATTGTTGTCTAGTATCAGGCATATTTGTACTTGAATGACTCATGGACAGTGATGATATTGAAAAGTCTCTAAGAACTTTATATAATTTCTGAAATGTTTATATCAATAGCATGTTATCCTATAAATTTAACCATAAGAAAGTCACAAAATCATGTTTAAACTGATAACACTTCCTATGCAACTGATGACATAATTAAATAAAACTAATTAGTTTTAGCATCTTTTCTTTTACAAGGTGAAATTTAAAATCTTTTGTGATTTTCCAAGAGCCCTCTGGAAAATCCCAATGAGAGTTTGAGATCAAGACGACTTCATTTATGGCTCGATATTTGGAAGGAAACTGTCAAAAGTTCTCAGGTTTTAACATTTTGTTAAATAGGATCATGGGAAACCGTGAAACAATAATTAGTTCTCTACTTAATGTAAGTGACAATAAAACACTTTTAAAAGTAAAGAGAGGCCCAGGTGCACGGCGCCATCTGGTGCCTGGCCCGCCCGCCTTCGGCTGAGCCCGCTCCTTTTCGGCCAGGCAAAGGGCAATGTGGCCCCAGGAGCCTCCTTGGGCCCCTCACAGCGCCTGGCCGGTGGCCCGCCCCAAGGGGGTGTCTCCTGGCTGCCCGCCCAGGGTCGCCAATCAACTCCTTGCCACGCCCAGGTGCCGTCACAAGCCGGGAGAGGTTGAGGTTTCGCTCAAGTCGGCAGCCCAATTCGGTGCGTGCTGTGGCCGGGCCGAGCAGTGAGGGGCGGTCGCGACCTGGGGTGTGGGCATGCGCAACCCGTCGGCGGGCTGCAACAGCGAGCCGTGGATCCCGACCTCTGGGGTTCGGAGCAAGGCCAAGGCCACGGCCATGGAGCCCGGAGCCTGGAGGAGCAAAGAAATCAGCGAGAGCGACGCCAGACGCGGTGGGGCCTACTCGGGGCGAGGCGCTGGGCTGGGGCTCCGGCGAAGGGCCGGGAGGCCGTGGTTGGCGTTGTGGCTGCCACAGGGCCGCGGGCGAGTGGCGCTGGTGACTTCGTGCTTCCCGGACTGTACAGTGTTGGTGGTATAGTGGTGAGGATAGCTGCCTTCCAAGCAGTTGACCGGGTTCGATTCTTGGCCATCGCAGCGGGCTGTCCTTTTGCTCGCGTTCCTGCCATCCTGCGAGGCAGAAGCCGAGGCTGTGTGGATGGGTGGGAAAGAGGCGAGCAGTGTTTTGAGGGTGCTGCAGGCAGAAAGAAAAGCAGGGCGCGGGATTGCGGGAGAGGGTGAGCGGCAGGTCTTGCAAGCTGAAGGCTGGACGAAGCCGGGGCCTGGCGCCAAGATAGCGGCCTGGGCCGGGGTGGAGGCGAGCTGAGTCCAGGAGGTGTAGGCTGGGCGCGTGGCCCGATGTTCCTTGGTGGTCTCACCGCCCCGGCCCAGGTTAGATTCCCGGTCAGGGAATCCTTACTTCTCCCCTGCCCACCGGCCGCCCCAGCATGCTGCCTTACCTGGCGGCCCCACAACCACCAGTGCGCCACTCCCCCGTCGCCAACAGCCGCCAGCAACAATCCAATCCTTTTCGCCTCCTTTTGCCCACTGGAGGCTTTCGGCTTCTTGGGCTGTTCTCTAGGCTCCCAGCCCTCTCCTCGCTCCCGCTCTCCCAAGTCGAGTGGCCAGGGCGGCCTTTCGCCTCCCCTGGCTATCAGCACAGCCTAGCGTCCTCGCTCGGGCCAGCCCACGTGTTTGCATTTTGCAGGCACACGGCTTCCGCGGGACCAAAGCTCGCCTGTGTGGCACCACCTCTTCGCCACCGGGGCTGGGGGTGGGTGGGATGGGGAGTGGTGGTGGTGGTGGTGGTGGTGGTGTTGCATGGGGGGAGGTGCCCGTGGGGGTAGGTGAGGGCATCTGCACCCAGAATACCTCCCACCTGCCAGGCCCCGTGGTCCCTCGCATCGCACCACTCATGCCAGCCACCAGTCTGGCTCGGGAAACGAACCGGAAGCCTGTGTGCCCAGAGATGGAGACACAGGCCACAGTTGCCTCGAGCCATTGATGTGAAAACCAGTCTTGAAATGGCCGAGCATCTGCACGCGGCGGTGGAGGGCAAAGTAGGGGGTAGCAGATTGGCGAGCCAGTGGGGAAGACGGCTCAGTCAACCTGCCAGTTAGGAGCCAGGCTGGGGTTAGGAGGGCGCGAGGACATGCCCTCTTGGCATGTTTCCGAGTGTAAAGAAATTGACCCCCAACCCCTCAGTTCCCACCGCCCACTCTTGACTTCTAATATTTCCCATTCCTGCCTTACCACCTATCCATCGGAGCCTCCTTCCCGCCTTCCACTCCTGTACCCTACTCAGCCTAGTGGTGCTTCTCAAAAGCACTCTCAGCAGCCTACTTGCCGCCCAAACCACCGCAGTTGCGCGCATTACTGAATCCACTTGAATATCGGCTCAAGGAAGGTTTTCTTTCAGAGGTGAGGGCACACACAGGGAGGGGCACACAGCTCCCCAGTCCCTTTGCCCAGATTTCAACACATGCGAGTTCCTGTTGAAATGAGCTTCCCTCTCGGGAAACAAGTTTTCCATCCCCACTGGCAGGTTCCCTCTGTCCCCTGTGCCATCAGTTGAGGATGTGGGTCTCAGGTGACCGCTAAGGAGGAAACTAGTCCTTGTCCACGTGGAGCTGGGCAGAGGGCAGGAAAGCGAAAAGAGGAGCCCAGAGTGTGCCGAGGGCGCAGAGGTGGCAGAGGGAGTAGGTGATGGCCATGTTGTCCGCAGGCTAGAGGGGCCCAGCTAGCTCTCAGTGGGTGGGAGTGTGGCTGGCGGGTCAGGCAGCGGCTGTGGAGGGGGGTCAGGACGATGTGTCGCCGTGCATAATTCTGTGTATAACTTATTGAAAAATTGCCCAAATATTTTCCACAGTGGTTGCACCATTGTACATACCCATGAGCAATGTACAAGGATTCCAATTTCTCCACATCCTTACCAACAGTTATTTTAGATTTTCAAAAATAGTATAACCCTTCTGGGGGTATGAAGTGGTGTCTCTTTCCTGGTGTTGATTTGTATATCTCTTGTCAATTGCATATCCTCCTTAAAGAAATGTCTATCTAAATACTTTGCCCATTTTTAGATTATTTGATTTTTGTCTCTTATATTTAGCTCTCTAATGACATTATTTTGTAAATATTTTAAGGTAAGGATCAAAATTCATGCTTTGCATGTGCATATACAGTTGATCTGCCACCATTTTGTGAAGACACAATTCTTTCCTGAGTGCAAGACCTTGTTGCCATGTATGATGAAAATTAATTTTATGGGTTTACTTATGGAGTATCAATTCTACTTCATTGTTTTATTGTTATTTTTTTCATTGTTTTATATATTTACCTTTATGCCAGTATCACACTATTTTAATTACTGTAGATTTGTATTATGCTTTGAAATAGAGAATTAGTTATCCCCCTGTTATGTTCTTCTTTTTCAATAGAATTTTAACTATTTAGGGTCTCTTATAATTCTAAGATTATAAGGTTCAACTTTTACATTTCTTTTTAAAAGATGGCCTTAGGTTTTTGAAAGGTATTTCATTGTATCTCTAAATCAATTGGAGAGTATGGCCACCTTAGCTATATTAAATCTACCTTTATATTAAGTGGATGTCTTTCCATTTATTTAGGTCCTCTTTAATTTCTGTCAGCAACATTTTCTTCTTATCACTATACATATCTTGCATAGCTTGGTTAAATTTATTCCTAGCAACTTTTTATAATTTTTGATGCCAGTGTAAATTAATTTTTCTTAATTTTCTTTTTAGGTTCTCACAATTTGTATGCATAAATACTACTGATTTATGCATGTTAATATTTTACCCTGAAACTTTACTGCATTTATTTATTAGCTCTAATATTTAGGGTGTGTGTGTGTGCATGAGTGTCAGTGGGGGTGTGTGTGGATTCAATAGGATTTTCTATATATAAGATCATATCATCTCAGAATAGAGATATTTTTACTTCTTCTTTTCCAATTTGCATGTCTTTTATTTACTTTCATAGCCAAACTGCTCTGGTAAGAATATCCAGTACAATGTTTAATAGCAGAAAGTGAAAGCAAGCATCCTTCAATTCCTAGTTTGTTGATTGTTTTTATCATGAAATGATGTTGGGTTTCATCAAATACTTTTTCTGCATCAAATTAGATGACCTTGTTTTTTTCAGTCTACTAGCGTGGAGTATTACATTGGTTGATTTCTATATGTTGACGTATCCCTTGAATTCTTACGTCATATTTCTGTTTATGACACTATCATTATTTGTCCATGAAATGTATGTAATTTTTAATGGTATTTTAGAATTGAATTTATACTAAACACATACATTCACATACATAAATAATGAAATATAGGGATTTTGGAGTTATGGTGATTAATATAGGGCAAGATTTCATCTACCATCTTACTAAAATATCAGATTGTTCAAATAGATTTTCTTCCAAATCTCTTCATTCTATATCTTCTGAGCCTCCTAATCCTGAGGATTGTGGGAAATGACAATGACATGAATATGCATATACTTCTGATATTTTTTGATTCAAGGGATTTTTCATGGCTATAATTGCATAATTGGAGACATTGATCCCTTCCAGCTGATCAATACTTTTATTTGATCAATCTCATAATAAAATATATTCTTACATTTTATTGCAGATCCTTTGATATGCAGATCCTTTGGGGGAGAAATCCTGATATCAGTATTGAGGGAGTTGCATGGTTAGATACCACATGGAAGAACTAAAAGGATTTAGGACAACTGTATCCAGAAGGTCAGGTTCACAGTAGGTCAGAAAGGGAGTGGGAGTCCAGAAAAAAGGGATGGATGTTAGAGATCCCATGCAAAAACCAAGAATAATTATATCTGAGAAATTCCACACTGATTTTTCTGGTGGTGGAGGCCTAATTCTGGGTGTGACATGGGTTGAGGTCGCTGTGTTTTGGAATAAAGGACAGAACTGAAAGACTCTGAACATCATGGGCTAATTAATAAATAAAATTCAGTGACTTAGATAATCTTTTCTATGCAATGAGGGTATTCATTTCATCTTTTGAGTCAGAGAAGCCAATATCTTAGAACTTTTACCCTGAGAGGTGAGAGCCCTCTCCCTATTTTTCTTGGAGCACAACTTATGTTCCTGTTTATTGGGCCCAAGTTATTCTCAGGTTGAAGGGTTTGGCATTCCTGACTGGGTCTAGATATTGTGTTCAAGACTTGAGTCTGAAGGCTTCTTTCTCCATTTGAAGCACTGCTTACCACTGCTTGGCTGGCTGTGATTGAAAATCCAGAGGAAGACAGTTGTCAGCTAAGCTCTTTAGAGTGAAACCAGGAATGAGTAGGAAATTCTACTTTAACTGAAATTGAACCTCTGTTATGAGTTGGTGGAAAGCTTTCTCCTATTGGCATGGACATTCCAAGTACATTCAGGAGGGATTCAAGAATCTGATCTTCAATCAAGTTTGTACAGTACTCAAGAATAATTATAAGTTAGGGACTCATCAATAAGTAATCTTCCAACCATTACAATAGATTTTTCCAGTCTCCATTAAGGCTGTGTATTCTCTTGAGATGATTTGCTTTTCTCACCAAACCCATGGCTACATTGGAGAATGCATACATGGATCATATTAGTGCCTGAAATTTGCTTAAGCATGTATTGAACAGAGATGGTAGGGATGAGTAAGAATAGAAGTTTACAGTCAGTAGGGAGGCTGAGGTTTCAGCAGATGCATTCAATCAATCCAATTTTTAAATAAATCAATTTATTGATACATATTAATGAAACGTAAAACCACCTAAAGTGTACAATTAATGGTATTTGGTATAATCACATAGTTGTCCATTTGTCACTTCAATCATTATTAGAGCATTTTCATTATTCCAATAATAAAAACAAACAACTCATCACCTCTCAATCTTTCTATACTTCCCACGTCATATATAGCCACTAGTCTGTTTCCATCTCTCTAATTTATTTGCATTTATATTTTGTAAAAACAGTCTTATATATGTCATATTACCCATATTCATATTTTACATTAGGTTTCACTATGTTATACAGTCCCATGTTACATGTCCTTAGACTTTCCCTTTCAATCACTGTCATACCCGTATAATAGCTGTGCTAGTTCCGAACACTGATAGATTTCACCATTTCTATTCATTTTCAAAGATTTACAAACAACCTTTATGCCAATTCCACACAAAATAACCCTCAACTTTCTATTCTCTATCCTTTCTATATTCTGGTGACCTAATTATTAACTCCATATGTTTATGCAATATTAGTTCATAATAGCACAATCATACAGGATTTGTTCTTTTGTGTCTGGCTTGCTTCACTCAACATAATGTCCTACAGGTTCATCCATGTTGTCATATGCTTCATGATTTTACTTCTTCTTGCTGCTATATAATATCCCATCATGTGTATATACACTACAATTTGTTTATCCATTCATTGGTTGATGGACACTTGGGTTGTTTCCATCTTTTAGCAATTGTAAATAACACTGCTATGAACTTTGATGTGGAGATGTCTGTTCATGTTACTGCTCTCAGTTCTCCTGAGTGTATACCTAGTAGTGCTACTGGAGGTCACATCACTATATATGTTCAGCTTCCTTAGGAACTGCCAATGAGTCCTACACAGTGGCTATATGATTCTACATTCCCACCAACAATAAATAAGTGTTTCTATCTCTCTGCATCCTCACCAACACCTGTAGTTTTCCAACTTTTTAATAGTGGAAATTCTAATAGGTATGAAATAATAAATCATTGTACTTTTGATTTGCATTTCCTTAATGAACATTTTTTTTCATGTGTCTTTTAATCATTTGTATTTTGTTGGGAAAAATGGTGCTCACTGGGACAGAGACTGATAATTGCAGGCAGGAAGGATCTGAAGAATAGACTTCAGCCTGCCCTCAGAAGGGGCAATATGAATTTATACAGTACTTTTCTATGTGGGTAAATGATGGTCAGTGGGAGGGGACTGAGGGTTTGAGCAAGGTGCAGGGGCCAATAGGAAGTCCTAGAGGTGAAAATTTTTCCTTGTATGGCTAGAGGATAGTGGGCTAGAGTGTTAAGTGTCCTTGGAATGCTGGAGGGGCTGGTGGTACCTTGGTATGGAAGGGGGAAGCTCTCTCTATCTCACTTTACTCCCATCTCCACTTGGTTTCTTTGTTCAACCTTTGGGGAAGTGCCATGTTTTAGGCACATAAGCTATGGGCAGGGGGGCTTGTCTTTCCTCAAAGTATATCAGGGAGAACTGAGTTACAGCTTGTTAATTATTGCAAACCTAGTGAGGGGGAGACTCTAACATATTTCTTCTATGGACAAATGTCTATTCAAGTCATTTGCCCATTTGTTAATTGGGCAGTTTGTCTTTTTATTGTTGAGTTGTAGAATCTCTTTATATATCATGGATATTAAACCCTTATTGGATATGTGATTGCCAAATATTTTCTCCAGTTGAGTCAGCTGCCTTTTCACCCTTTTGACAAAGTCCTTTGAGGTACAAAAGGGTTTAATTCTAAGGAGGTCCCATTTATCTATTTCTTCTTCTTTTTTTGTTGGAGCATTGGGAGTAAGGTTTAAGAAACTACAATCAACCACAAGGTCTCGAAAACATTTTCCTACATTTTCTTCAGGGAGTTTTATGGTTGACACTTATATATTTAGGTCCCTGATCCATTTTGAGTTAATTTTTGTACAAGGTGTTAGGGGTAATATTTCCTTCATTTGGATATGGATATCCAGTTCTCCCAGCATCATTTGTTGAATAGACTGTTTTGGCCCAACTGGGAAGTCTTGACAGCCTTGTAAAGATTACTTGATTGTGGATGTGAGAGTCTATTTCTGAGGTCTCAGTTTAGTTCCATTGGTCAATCTGTCTTTTTGTCAGTACCATACTGTTTTTATTTTTTTATTTTTATTTTTTACCACTGTTCCTAAGTAATATGCTTTAAAGTCTGGAAGTGAGAATCATCCAACTTTGCTCTTTTTTAAAAAGACATTTTCAGCTATTTGGGGCACCTTACCTTTCAAAATAAATTTGATAATTGACTTTTCCATTTCTGTAAAAAAAAAAAAAAAAAAAGGCTGTTGGGATTTTTATTGGGATTGGGTTGAATCTCTAAATCAGTTTGGGTAGAATGACATCTTAAAAATATTTAGTATTCCAGTCCACAAACACAGGATATCCTTCCATTTATTTATATTCCTCACTTTCTTTAAGCAATGTTTTATAGTTTTCTGAATGCAGGTCCTTTTTGTTCTTGGTTAAGTTTACCCCTAAATATATGATTCTTTTAGTCACTATTGTACGTGGAATTTTTAAATTTCCTCCTCAGACTGCTCATCAGTAATGTATAGAAATGCTTTTGATTTTTGCATATTAATTTTGATTCCCACCACTTTGCTAAACTCATCTATTCATTCTAGTAGTTTTGTTGTGGATTTTTCAGGATTTTCTGGGTATAAAATCATATCATCAATGAATAGTGAAAGTTTTACTTCTTCCTTTCCTTTTTGGGTGCCTTTTATTTCTTTGTCTAGCCTAATTGCTATAGCTAGAACTTCTAGCTCAATATTGAATAACAGTGGTGAGAGTGGGCATCCTTGTCTTGTTCCTGATTCAGTGGGAAATCATTCAGTCTTTCACCATTGAGTACAATGCTAGTTGTAGGTTTTTCATATATGCACTTTACCATATAAAGTTTCCTTTTATTCCTATCTTTTGGAGTCTTTTCATGAAGAAAGACTACTGTATATTGTCAAATGCTTTTTCTGCATCAATTGAGAGTATCATGTGGTTTTTCTCCTTCAATTTATTAATGTGGTTTATTACACTAATTGATTTTCCTGTGTTGAAGCACTTTTGCATACCTGGGATAAAACCCACTTGATTATGGTGTATAATTCTCTTAATGTGCTCTTGGATTCAGTTTGCAAATATTTTGTTGAGGATTTTTGCATCTATATTCATTAGGGATACTGGTCAGTAATTTAATTTTTTCAAAGTGTCTCTATCTGGTTTTGGTATTAGGTGATGTTGGTTTCATAGAATGAGTTTAGTGCGTTCTTTCCTGTTCAAATTTTTGGAAGAGTTTGAGCAAAAATTAGATCATCTTTAAATGATTGGTAGAATTCACCTGTGATGCCATCTTGTCCCAGGCTTTTCATATTTGGAAGGGTTTTGATGACTGTTAGAATCTCTTCACTTGGGATTAGTTTATTGAGGTCTTCTATTTCTTCTAGGTCAGTGAAGCAGGTTCATGTGTTTCTAGGAATTTGTCCATTTCATCTACATTATCTAGAATTTTGGTGTACAGTTATTCTTAGTATCCTCTTATGATCTCTCTTCTTTGTGCAGGGTCAGTGGTAGTGTTCCCTTATCATTTCTGATTTTATTTGTTTGCATCTTCTCTCTTTTTTCTTTGTCAGTCTAGCTAAGTGTTTGTTGATTTTGTTGATCTCAAAGAACCAACTTTTCATTTTGTTGATTCTCCTGTTTTTTTTGCTCTTGATTTCATTTATTTCTCCTCTGATCTTTACTATTTCTTTCCTTCAACCTAGTTTGGGATTAGCTTCCTATTCTTTTTCTGGTTTTTCCATGTGTGCAGTTATATCTTCAATTCTTGCTCTTTTTTCTTTTTTAATGTAAGCCTTGAGGGCTATAAATTTCCCTCTCAGCACTGTTTTTTGATATCCCATAGGTTTTGATATGCTGTGTTCTCATTTTCATTCATCTCAAGATATTTATTGAATTCTCTTGCAATTTCTGCTTTTACCTACTGGTTAATGGAGTGCGTTGTTTAATCTCCATATTTTTATGAATTTCCTTTTTTCCATTCACTATTGTTTTTCATTCTGTTAAGACAAGAGAAAGTGTTTGTATAATTTCAATCTTTTTCAGTTTATTGAGACTTGTCTTGTGATCCACCATACACTCTATCTTGGAGAAGGATCCATGAGCCCTTGTAAAGAATGTATATTGTGCTATCTTGGGGTGTAATGCTCTATAGATGTCTGTTATATCTTGTTCATTTATCATATGTCAAGCTCTCTGTTTCTTTATTTATCCTCTGTTCAGATGTTCTAGTCAATAATGAGAATCATTTATTGAAGTCTACAACTATTTTTGAAGAGATATCTATTTCTCCCTTTAGTCTTGCCACTGTGGATCACACTTATTTGGGACACCTAGGTTAGGTGTATTTATATTTATGATGGTTATTTCCTCTTGGTGAATTGCCCCTTTTATTAATATATATGACCTTCTTCATTCCTTAAAACAGTTTTGCATTTAAAATCTTTTTCAGATGTTAGTATTGATACTCCAGATCTTTTTTTTCTTTTTTTTTGTTACTGTTTGCATGGGATATCTTTTTCCAACCTTTAACTTTCAAACTTCTTGTGTCTTTACATCTGAGGTGAGTCTTTTGTAGACAGCATATAGATGGCTCATAGTCTTTTAAAATCCATTCTGTTATCCTATGTCTTTTGATTGGGGAGTTCAAGCCATTAACATTCAATGTTATTTCTGTAAAGGAATGACTTCATCCATTTTACCCTTTGGATTTCCGTTGTCAAATATTACTATTGTCTGTCTTTTTAATTCACCCTTCCTTATACACTCTTCTCCATCTTTCACCACTGTTTTTTTTTTTTTTTTTCTTTACAAGCTGCAGTACTCCCTTTATTATCTCCTGTATTTCATGTGTTTTGTAACATATGCACTCAGTTTTTGTTTGTCTTTGAAGACTTTCAGCTCACCCTCATTTTTGAAGGACAGTTTTGCCAGATACAGAATTCTTTGATGGCAGTTTTTCTCTTTCAGTATCTTAAATGCATCATACCACTTTCTTCTCTCCTCCATGGCTTCTGATGAGAGGTTGGTATTTTGTTTTATTGAGTTTCCCTTGTTTGTGATGCTTTGCTTTTCTCTTGGTGTTTTAGAATCCTTTCTTTAGCTCTGATATTTGTCACTCTGAATAGCAGGTGTATCAGAGTAGGTCTATTCAGATTTCTGTTTGGGGTGTGTTTTCCTTCTTGGATATGAATATTTATGTTTTTCACAAGGATTGGGAAATTTTTGGTCATTATTGTCTCAAATATTCTTTCTGTCCTTTTTCCATTCTCTCCTCCTTCTGGGACACCTGTAAGTCATATATTTGTGCATTTCATGTTGTCATTCAATTTCCTGAGACCCTGTTTCAGTTTTTTCCTTCCTTTCCTCTTTTTGGTCCCTGACTTTTGAAGTACAGGTGTGCTGTTTTCTGGCTTACTTATTTTGTTCTCAATGAATTCAAATCTGCTTATATGTCTCTAATGTATTTTTTTTTTTTTTTTTTGCTTACAAAAATGTTATTTATATATATATATACATATATTTTAAGAGGTGCTTAGATTACCCAAAATATTACACGGAACCCACTGGGATTCCCATGTTGCCCACCTCCCACACCTCCCACCACATCCCACACAAACATATCCCACAGTGTGGCCCACCACCCTCAATGAACTCACACATCCTGGAGCCTTGCCACCAACCATAGACCACAGTTCACACTGTAGACCACACTCTCTCCCACTCAGTTCTGAGTGGTGTGTGCTGATTTAAAATGGCCTACATCCGTTGCCACAACAGTACTCAGGATAACCTCCAACTCCCAAAGAAGCCCCTGTATTTCAACTGCTCATCCCCTCCTTACCCCAAAAGTGTCAAGTGGCCACTGGCTCCACCTCATTGTTATAACCCAGGACCTCATACCTGTGAAGCAGGCACCCAACCACTGAGCTACACCCACTCCCCAATAAGAGTTGTTTTTTTTTTTCATTTGTTTGTTTGGTTTTGGTTTTAGGATGTAACAGGGGTAGAGCCCAAGACTTTGTACATGGGAAGCAGGAACTCAACCACTTAAGCTACATTTGCTCCCCTCTAATGTATTTTGTTTGATGTACTGGTGGCCAGAAATTGAACCCAGGACCTCATATGTGGGAAGCCAGTGCTCAACCTCTGAGCCATATTGGCTCTTCCGAGTTAGCTTTATCATTTGTTTTCCTTGATGCATTTTTTTTTTTAAGAAGGCATTGGGAACTGAACTAGGAGCCTCCCATGTGGGAAGCAGGTGCTCAACCATTTGAACCACATCCAATCCCTTAATGTATTTTTAATCTCCCCCATTGTGTCTTTCATTGAAACAACTTGGTTACTTTTCTTTGCAGACTTTCAAATTGTTCTTTATGCTCACCCAGTCTCTTCTTAATATCCTTTATCTCCTTGGTCATATTTTTGTTCAATTCCTTGAATTGATTAAGGGGATTTATGTTTATCATTGATTTTTTGTCTTAAACCCTGTATCACTTCAGGATATATGATTTGTTTCTTTGGCCGGGCGATCTCTTCCTGTTTATTAGTATGGCTTGTAATTTTTTGCTGATGTCTAGGCATCTGAATATGTTGGTGAAATTTTTCTGATGGTTAACTTTTCTCTCTTGCCTAGTGTTTTATTTTCACAGCTGTTCTTTGATTTTTGGTTCAACTTATTCTGAGTCTTTAATATAGCCCAGCTTAAGTTATCAAAATCAGGCCAGGTACTCACTAATGGTGCACAGATTTTCTCCTAGGATTTAGGGCTAAAGAGAGACCTATAAGCAGGTTTTCTCCTGGCAGTTTCCTGTCCAGCCAGCAGATGGCACTTAATAGCATATCTTTCCATGGAGGTGTTTCTTTCAACCTCGTATTTCCCATGTTTCTGGTCTTGCCAGAGCTGAGATTCAAAGCAGGCTCTGCTGACTGAATTCACTAAAGATAAACCATTCTCTCCCTCCAACACACCCTCCCTCCTCCCTTGTAACAGCTGACAGGGAGGAAGATGTCTGTTTCCCTCTCAGTTGGCTGCAGTGAGCCAAGGGTTTTATACAGACTTAATGCTTTGATTGTAGAGGTGGGTGGCAAGGGCTTACTGACTCATGTTTTTGTTTCAGGTTCTTTTTCTCTGTGTCCCTCACCTCCTGGGGGTTGCACAGCACTGTCCTTGTCTGCTGACCCCGAAGCAGGTCTCTTGGACACATTTAGGCCCTTTCTCCATTGTTTTTGTGAGAGAGTTGAGCCCTGCCTGTCTACTCTGATGCCATCTTCCCAGAACTTTTGGTCTCAATCCAATGTTAAAGCTAATGGTGTGAAGGTCTGTGCATTGTTTTCAGAGGCACAAAAGAAGGTTAATAAATAAAAGGAAATGAGGAATCACGTATTTATGTCCCCAATTTTAATTTTCTTAAAGTTTTGATAGAATATATTCGCACATTTTGAAATATTTAAAAATGAAACTATATTCTCCTTACCACTATTGGTCCCAATTGCCCAACTTCAATTTTTATAAATCAACTTTATTCAAATTTTATTAATAGATGCACCATAAAGGAAGTATTTTTCCTTAATGATAATGTGCATTCAGGAGATGTGTAATAGAACAAAATTTATGTCTATGTGAAAATTTTTGAAGATAGAGAGACCAGCAACAATGAAGGGGCTTCTTTTAATCTTTAACAGGCAGATGAATTGAAGATACAAGAGAGACAATAGGAACTGGTGTTCATAGACCTTAGAAATATTTGTGAATGGGAGGTCTTCTACCACAGGAATGGTCAGGCTAAGGCCATCTTTCAGTACAACCATCTTACAAGCCCCTTGTTTGTGATCCTGAACAATATGCACCTATATATGATATTGAATACCTAGTTATGTATAGTTGACGGAGGCAGCACTTGCTGACCTTGCTGACCCTGAGTTCTGTATGAAACCTCTTCAGTTCTGCAGAATTCTGGATATTTAATTAAAAGCCCCCTCTCATTTTAATGAAGATTATACCTGTGAATGGAATTTAGATAGAAAGCACTTCACACATTAACTGATTGGGCTTGTCAAAATGCATAACATATTGTTAATTTTATAAATGAGAGAAAAATGAGGTCATCTATAAAGGGGAATAATCTAACGATATTCATTGTTTAAAAGTGACATACCATGGATATTTCTTGCTTTATGTTGAATCTGTAGATTTACTTGTAATTAGTGTAAATGAGGGTTTTAGTTATGAATTTTCAAGAGAAAATGTTATAATCAGTAGCAAGAAATCATAATTACAAATTTATTGGGAAATATCTAGGTGTATATCACACCACATGTCATTTGCTATTCTTTTACAATGGAATTGTATGTATTCAGAGTATGTATGTGTCTATGAGTGTATCTGAAAGTTCAGCATTGAGAATGATCTTACTGGAACCCCAAACATATTTTGAACTTTATATACACAGTCTCTGCTTCCTAAATGCTATCAGTTTGAACAATGGATTCATGACATTGATAAAATTGGCCCTGGGGAGACTCAAATCTGTGATTTTTTAGGAGTTAATCACCTTCAATGATGTGGCTGTAGACTTCATTCAGGAAAAATTGGCCCAGCTAGCCGCATCCCAGAGAAAGCTGATCAGAAAAGTGATGCTGGAGAATATCAATCACCTAGCCTCATTGAGTGAGGCACTGAAAATTTATCTATCATCCATCTATCTATCTATCTATCTATCTATCTATCTATCTATCTATCTATC
>JAKSZT010054160.1:4273639-4409677 GCA_026826555.1 Tolypeutes matacus
GGTGGGCTGCGCATATCCCCCACTGGGCGTGGCTATGCCTGCTGGCCAGACTTCAGCCTGCCTTACTTCAGTTTTTTTGTTTGTTTGTTTTCTTTTCTTTGTCATTGTAGTTTTGATTTGCATTTCCCTAATAGCTAGTGATGTCGAGCATCTTTTTATGTGCTTTTTAGCCATTTGT
The DNA here is from genome assembly GCA_026826555.1 of Tolypeutes matacus. NCBI lineage: Eukaryota > Metazoa > Chordata > Mammalia > Cingulata > Chlamyphoridae > Tolypeutes > Tolypeutes matacus. The sequence goes on from JAKSZT010054160.1 coordinate 4,273,818, forward strand.
ATTTCTTCCTCAGAGAAGTGTCTTTTTAGGTCGCTTGCCCATTTTTTAAATGAATTGCTTGTGTTTTTATTTTCAAGGTGTATGATTACTTTATCTATGCAGGATATTAGGCTTCTATCAGATATATGGTTGCCAAATATTTTCTCCCATTGGATTGGCTGCCTTTTTACTTTCTTGATAATATCCTTTGAGGTGCAGAAGTTTTTAATTTTGAGGATATCCCATTTATCTATTTTTTTCTTTTGCTGCTCATGATATGGATGTGAAATTCATGAAACCATTTCCTATTACAAGGTCCTGTAGATGCTTCCCTACATTATCTCCCAAGGTCTTTATGGTCTTGGGTCTTACATTTAGCTCTTTGATCCATCTTGAGTTGATTTTTGTATAAGGTGTGAGATGATGTTACTCTCTCATTTTTTTGGATGTGGATATCCAGTTCCTCAAACACCATTTGTTGAAGAGGCCATTCTCTCCCAACTGAGTGGGCTTGGTGGCCTTGTCGAATATCAGATGGCTGTATATGTGAGGATCTGTATCAGTACTCTCAATTTGGTTCCATTGGTCAGTATGTCTATCCTTGTGCCAATGCCATGCAGTTTTGAGCACTGTAGCTTTGTAGTATGTTTTAAAGTCAGGTAGTGTGATACCTCCAGCTTCACTTTTCTTTTTCAATATGTCTTTGGCAATTCGGGGCCTCTTACCCTTCCAAATAAATTTTGTAGTTTTATCAATTCCTTAAAAAACAGTGTTGATTTTTATTGGGATTGCATTAAATCTGTAGATTAGTTTGGGTAGGATAGACATCTTGATGATGTTTAGTCTTCCTATCCATGAACAGGGAATATTCTTCCATTTATTTAAGTCTTCTTTGATTTCCTTTAATAGTGTTGTGTAGTTTTCTATATATAAGTCCTTTACCTCTTTAGTTAAATTTATTCCTAGGTATTTCATACTTTTAGTTACTATTGTAAATGGTAATTTTTCTTGATTTCTTCCTCAGATTGCTTGTTATTGGTGTACAGAAATACTCCTGATTTTTGAGCACTGATCTTATAGCCTGTGACTTTACTGAACTCCTTTACAAGTTCTAGAAACTTTGTTGTAGATTTCTCAGGGCTTTCTATGTATAGGATCATGTAGTCTGAAAATAGTGAAATTTTTACTTCTTTCTTTCCAATTTGGATGCCTTTTATATCATTTTCTTCCCTCAGTGCTCAAGCAAGTACTTCTAAGACAATGTTAAATAGGACAAGTGATAGTGGACATCCTTGTCTTGTTCCCAATCTTAGAGGGAAAGCTTTTAGGATTTCACCATCAAAGATGATATGTTGGTCTGGGTTTTCATATATACCCTTTATCATGTTCAGAAAATTTCCTTCTGTTCCTAACTTTTGCAGTGTTTTTAATCAGGAAAGAGTGCTGTATTTTGTCAAATGCTTTTTCTGCATCTATAGAGATGATCATGTGATTTTTTTCTTTCAATCTCTTTATGACATTGATTGATTTTCTTATGTTGAACCATCCTTGCATACCTGGGATGAAACCCTCTTGGTCATGGTGTATAATTCGTTTGATATGTTGTTGAACGTGATTAGCAAGTATTTTATTTAGAATCTAGTTTCATTAGAGAGATTGGTCTGTAATTTTCCTTTCTTGTGGCATCTTTGTTTGGCTTTGGTATTAGGGTAATGTTGGCATCATCGAATGAGTTAGGCAATGTTCCTTCTACTTCTATTTTTTGGAAGAGCTTAAGCAGGATTGGTGTTAGCTCTTTCCAGAATGTTTGGTACAATTCACCTGTGAAGCCATCTGGTCCTGGGCTCTTCTTAGTTCAGAGGTTTTTGATAACTGAGTCTATCTCTTTACTTGTAATTGGACTGTTGAGTTCATCAATTTCTTCTTTCATCAATGTAGGCTGCTTGTGAGTTTCTAGGAATTTGTCCATTTCCTCTAAATTATCATTCTTGTTGGCATATAATTTTTCAAAGTATCTATCTTCTTATGATATTCTTTATTTCTTTGGGGTCAGTAGTGATATCCCCTTCCTCATTTCTTATTTTGTGCATTTGTATCTGGTCTCTCTTTTTCTTTGTTTGTCTGGCTAAGGGTTTGTCAATTTTATTGATCTTCTCGAAGAACCAGGTTTTGGTTTTGTTTATTTTTTCTAGTGGTTTCTTATTTTCTATTTCATTTAGCTCTGCTCTAATCATTCTTATTTCCTTCTTTCTACTTCCTTTGCGATTAGTTTGTTGTTGATTTTCCAATTCCTCCAGGTGTGCAGATAGGTCTTCAATTTTAGCTCTTTCTCTTTTTTGATATATGCATTTATGGCTATGAATTTCCCTCTTGGTACATCTTTGGCTACATCCCATAGGTTTTGATATGTTGTGTTGTCATTTTCATTCATTTCAAGGTAGTTAGTGATTTCTTTTGAGATTTCCTCCTTGACCTACTGTTTGTCTAAGAGTGTGTTGTTTAACTTCCATATCTTTATGCCTAATCTGGTTCTCTGGCCCTTAGTGATTTCCAATTTCATTTTATTGTGGTCAGAAAAATTAATTTGTATAATCTCAATTTTTCTGAATTCATTGAGAGTTGTTCTGTGGCCTAGCATGTGGTCTGCTTGTAGTATGATCCATGTGCACTTGAGAAGAATGTATATCCTGCTGTATTTGGGTGTAGCATTCTGTATATGTCTATTAGGTCCAGATCCTCTAATGTATTATTCAGAGTCTTTGTTTCTTTATTGATTCTCTGTCGAGATATTCTGTCTAATAGTGATAATGGTATATTAAAGTCCCCCACTATAATTATAGAAGCATATATGTCTCCACTTAGTCTTTCCAGTGTTTGCCTCATATTTTGAGGCACTCTGATTAGGTTCATAAATGTTTATGATTGTTCTTTCTTCTTGAAAGATTACCCCTTTTTCTAATATATAGTGTTCATCTTTGTCTCTTATAATAGTTTTGCATTTAATGTCTATTTTGTCTGATATTAGTATAGCTACTCCCGCCCTTTTTTGGTTGTTGTTTGCTTTTAAAATTGTTTTCCAGCCATTCACTTTCAGCCTCCTTGAATCCTTGGGTCTAAGGTGGGTTTCTTGTAGACAACATATAGATGGGTCATATTTCCTTATCCATTCTGCCAATCTGTGTCTCTTGACTGGTGAGTTTAATCCATTAACATTCAGTGGTATTACTCTCAAGGAATTTCTTACATCAGCCATATTTTCTTTGGGTTTATGTATGCCATATGTTGTTTTTATTTCTCTTTTTGTCTTTTTAGTTGTTCTTACATTGTCCTCCAACTCTCTCTCTCTCTAATTTCTGTTTATCAGTGAACTCTCCATCATTTTTGAATGTTAGCTTTGCTGGATAGAGAATTCGTGACTGGAAGTTTTTTTCTTTGAGTACCTTGACTATGTCATACCACTGTCTTCTTGTCTCCATGGTTTCAGATGAGAAATCAGCACTTATCTTATTGAGCTTCCTTGTATGTGATGGTTCTCTTTTCTCTTGCTGCCTTGAGTACTTTCTCTTTGTCTTGAGCATTGGACATTTTGACAAGTATATGTCTTGGAGTAGGCCTGTTAGGATTTATACTGTTTGGCGTGTGCTGTGCTTCCTGGACATGTACATCCATCTCCCTCAATAGGATTGGGAAGTTTTCAGCCATTATTTCCTTCAACACTCCTTCTGTTTCCTTTCCCTTCTCTTCTCCCTCTGGAATGCTTATATTATATGTTTGTGCATTTTGTGTTATTGTTTAAATCCCTAAGTCCCTGCTGGATTTTTTCTATCTTTTTGTCTCTGTTCTACTATCTGTTTGTTTTCATATGTACTGTCTTCCACATCACTAATTCTTTCTTCTGCCTGTTCAAGTCTCTATTATGTGATTCCAGTGTCTTTTTGATTTCTTGGATTGTGCCGTTCATCACCGTCATATTTATCTTTTCATGTATGTTTACAATTTCTTCAGTATGTTTTCCGAGTGTGTTCTTAATATCCTTAATCTCTTCCTTCTTTTCATTAAGTTGGTACATGATATTTGTATGGACAGCTGTGATTAGTTATTCGATGTTCTGCATCTCTTCCTGGTTTTCAGCTTGTTCATTGGACTGGTCCATGTCTTCCTGTTTTTTAGTATGGTTTGTAATTTTTTGCTGCCCTCTGGTCATCATTTATCGTGATGGGTTTATTCAGTTGATTAGCTTCTCTCTCTGCTCTAGAGTTTGTTTAGCTGCTGGTTTTCTGTGTGTGTGTTTTCTCTTTGACACTTTGTTCTTCTTTTTCTATTTCCTTGCTATTTTCTATGTTCTCTTGAAGGAAAAAGATTAGGGCCAGAGAAATCAAAAGAGGTAAGAAAAGAAAAAGGATAATAGAAATAATAATTAAAGTTAGAATAGGGGCCATATAAGACTTAGTAAAATGAATATTTAACTCATGTAAGCAGTGTAGAGTAATAGGAATAAAAAAGTGGAGTACCTACAATGAAATGGGAAACCGAATAGAGAAAAATATATAGAATAATTTAAAAGGTCAGAATGACGAGGAGAGAGATAAAGAGAAAAGAAAGGACAAGAAGAAAAAAGTTAATAATAATAATAAAAAGAAAACAATAGACAACATAGAAATCAAAACCAGTAAAGTTGGCACGCGGCGGCGGTGGGGCCGTGGGCGAGCATGGAGCATGGAGGCTGCGCTGGCTCCAGGGCCGGCGGGGCCGCGGTGCGAGACTGAGCGTGGGCGTCCTGGAGGAGGAGGCAAGAAGGGGAAGCAAAATTTTAAAGAAGATATTTCCACCAGCTATTGATAAGTGTTCAAAGATTCTGAGGGGAACAGCATCCTGGAACATTTTACTCTAGCATCTCGGGCCTGAATTTCAGCAGAGTTGCAACACCTACTCTCCAGTACATTGGACTCTGCAAGGACAACTAACAAGAAGACAATGATGGACCACACCCATCCCAAGAAACAGTGTATCTGCAACTGCAAGCAAGATAGCTCCATCCATCTGCCCCATGGGATCTAAGTCCCCTCTCAATTAGAAGCAGAGTGGTAATCACCATCCCCAAATTCTCAAGATTGGGGAATGAACAATGGACTAAAGTAGACTTATTATTATTCTACCAATGGAATAATCATTTATGTAAAGGCAGTGGCCACCAGAGGTTCTAAGGGAAGAATAAGTGTAATATGGGGGCATTTTCATTACATTGGATTTGTCCTGCATGACACTGTAATGATGAATACAGGCCTTTTTATATTTTGTCATAACTTACAAAATTTTATGGGACAAAGTGTAAACGATAATGTATACTGTAGTCCATGGTTAATAGCAATACTTCAATATGGGTTCATCAATTGTAACAAATATACCACACTCTAATGGAGGAGGTTGTTAATGTGGGAAAGTATGGGAAGGGGAGGGAGTGGGGCATATGGGAATCCCTTATATTTTATGTAAAATTTATGAATCTAAAGCTTCTTTAAATTTAAAAAATTAATTATATATTAAAAAAACATAATGAAATACTACTACACACCTATTTGGATGGCTAAAATTAAAAAGCCTGACAATAACAAGTGTTGATAAAGACAAAACAAAAATATATGTCACCACAAAAAGTGTGGTCAAATATTTGTTATAGTTTCATTAAAAATAACCCAAAAATGGATACAACCCAAAAGTCTACCAATAAGGAATGGATTAACAAAATATGGTATATCCATACAATAAGAAAGAATTAAGTACTCATACATTCAATAATATGGATGAATCTCACATCCATTTTTTTGAATAAAATAAAATGTAAAAGTGTAAAAAAAAAAAAAAAAACCAGTAGAGTTGAGGACTAATAAAAAAAGGTGGAATGTAAGAATCACAACAGAAAGCAGAAGATAGAAAGATGAAGGAAGGAAAAGAGATAGCATTGGTAAACAAAATCAGTATACATAGAAAATGGGAAATCAAGGAAGGAGAAGCACAGCAAAGAAGAAACAAGCTAGCAGCACCTAATTTAAAAAAAAAGGAGGGGAGGAAAGAAGAAAGAAAAACAAGAAATAAAACAATAACAACAAAAAACAACCCAAACAAACACACAAGCAAGCAGTCAAACAAAGCTAAGGAAGAACAGCATTCCTTCTTGGGCTCTTGTGGAGACTCTCAGGCTGTCTGTGTTCATCAGTCAATTATCCTGCAGGCTTCTCTCTGCAGGTTTTGAGGCGGGTTTTAGTGAGTAAACTAAGTTAAAAAATTTTTAAAGTAACTTTTTTTTAGAAAAATAAGGGACCCAAAAGCAGCTAGTACAAAAATGATGTCAATGTTTTCCCTGCCCTATGGTATCAGCTGGATGTGAGAAATCCCTGTGGATCACTACTCTTAGACGAGCCGGGAGTCGAACTAAGGACCTCATGTATTCAAGGCAGAAATTCATCTACTGAGCTACCATTCTAATTGGGTCAGTTAGCTCTTCAGAAAGCTATTCAGTCACTTTATCCCGGGCAGACTTTACTCTCCTGGGGTAGCTGGACTCAGCAGTCTGTATTAGTAGGTCCCTCCTCCCCTCTCCTGGTCAGGTTGAGTTCCCTTTTGAAATTCAAATGGGACCCTGATGACCGAATACACCTCATTGAAGTGATTTTTCAAGCCTCTTCTAGACCAATCCCTCTTCCCAGGGGACCCTAAATAGGCTCTTGAAAACTTATTAAGTGCTTCCCACTGCCTGACTCCCTTAGAGGAGTTAAAATTCTGATAGTTCTCAGCACAGAACTATTAAATTGGCTAACTCTGCCCTCTCTCAGGCCAAAACTCTGTGTCCCACGGTGGTTAGGTAAATCAGGCTTCCTCAGCTGATTCGTCTCTCCCCTTAGCCTGGTGCCACTTCAAGCCAGCTGGTGTGCTCCCCAAAACCCTAAGGGGATCTAGGCAACCAAAATCACAGGAAGGAAATCCCTCTCTGCCCCTTGCCAGAACCTTCCCACTCTCAGAGAATGTTCCCTCTTGCTGGGTGGCCAGCGGGAGTCGGGGTTCACCCTGGCTCTTTGTTCTGAGGGTGGGTCTTAGCCATCCATGATTTCCATGGGGCTAATAACTCACAGTTTTATCTTGAGCAATCTATCTCCCTGTCCAGCTCCCTCCAAATTGATGCCCCAAGGCTCCTGCTCCATGGGCTCCCAGAACAGCTCACTCAGGCAGGATCCTGTCCCCAATCAACCATCTTTTGCTAGAGAGATGGTGAGTGCCCACTTAAACCAACGCCATCTTGCCCCCTCTTTATGTGTTTCTTAACCATTTGTATTTCTTCTTTATAGAAGTGTCTGTTTAGGACTTTTGCCCATTTTTAAAATCAGACATTTGTCTTTTTATTGTTGAGTTGAAGGATCTCTTTATATATCATGGATATTAGACCCTTGTCAGATGTGTGATTTCCAAATATTTTCTCCCATTGTGTAGGCTGCCTTGTTACCCTCTTCACAAAGTCCGTTGTGGTGCAGAGGTGTTTTATTTTGAGGATGTACATTTATCTATGTTTTCTTTTGTTGCTCATGCTTTGGGTGCAATGTTTAAGAGACCCCCATCAACTACAACGTCTTGTAGAGGTTTCGTACGTTATCTTCTAGGAGTTTTATGGTCTTGACTTTTATGTTTATGTTGCTGATCTATTTTGAGTTGATTATTGTATAGGGAGTGAGATAGGGTCCTCTTTTATCCTTTTGGTTATGGATACCCAGTTCTTGCAGCACCATTGATTGAAGAGACTCTTCTGTCCCAGAAAAGTGTACTTGGTAGGCTTATCAAAAATCAGTTGACTTTAGAGGTGGGGGTCTATTTCTGAACTCTCAATTCAATTCTATTGATCAATGCATTTATCTTTATATAAATGCCATGCTGTTTTGACCATTGTAGCTTTATATTACACTTCAAGGCCAGGAAGCATGAATCCTCTGACTTTGTTCTTCATTTTTAGGATATTTTTGGCTATTCAGGATCCCTTTCCCTTCAAATAAACTTGGTAACTGAATTTTTTATTTCTGTTGAATTTTGATTGATATTGCATTTTTTATTTCTGTTGGAATTTTAATTGATATTGCATTGAATCTATAAATCAGTTTGGGTAGAATTGACATATTCATGATTTTTTTTGTCTTCCAATCCATGAACACAGAATGCCCATCCATTTGCTTAGGCCTTGTTTGATTTCTTCTAGCAGTGTTTTGTCATTTTCTAAATATAAACCCTTTACATTCCTGGTTAAATTAATCCCTAGATATTTGAGTCTTTTTGTTGCTATTGTAAATGGAATGCTTTTCTTGATTTCCTCCTTAACTTGCCTATCACTAGAGTGTAGAAATGCTACTGATATTTGCATGTTGATCTTGTATTATGCCACTTTGCTGAACTCATTTATTAGCTCAAGTAGCTTTGTTGCAGATATTTCAGGATTTTCTACATATAGAATCATGTTTCTGCAAATAGTGAGAGGTTTCATTCCTCTTTTCCAATTTAGATGCCTTTTATTTTTTGTTCTACTTAATTTCTCTAGGTAGAGCGTCTAGCACAATGCTGAATAACAGAGGTGGCAGTGGGCATCCTTGTCTTGTTGCTGATGTTAGAGGGAAATCTTTCTACCTCTTCCCATTGAGTATGATGTTGGCAGTGTGATTTTCATATATGCCCTTTATTATGTTGAGGGACTTTCTTTCCATAACTATCTTTTGAAGTATTTTTATGAATAAAGGATGCTGGATTTTGTCAAATACCTTTTCTGCATGAATTGAGATGATTATGTGATTTTTTTTTCCTTTGGTTTTTTAATGTGGTATATTACATTAATTGATTTTCTTAAGTTGTACCACACTTGCACATACCAGGAATAAAACCCACGTGATCATGATGTATAATTGTTTTTATATGTTGTTGGATTTGATTGGCAAGTATTTGGTTGAAAAATTTTGCATCTATGGTCATTAGAGAGATTGTTTTGTGATTTTCTTTTCTTGTAATCTTTATCTGGGTTTAGTATTAAGGGTGATGTTGGCTTCAGAAAATGTATTGGGTAATTTTCCTTCCTCTTCAATTTCTTGGAAGAGTTTAAACAGGATGGGTGTTAATTATTCTCAAAATGTTTAGTAGAATTCACCTGTGAACCCATATGGTCCTGGACTTTTTCTGTTGGAAGATTTTTGATGACTGATTCAATCTCATTGCTTGTGATTGGTTTTGGTGGTCTTCTGTTTCTTCTATGGTCACTGTAGTTTGTTTGTGCATTTCTAGGAATCTGTCCACTTCACCTACAGAACTTTCTCATCTAGAAACCTGGGGAATGGATGTTGTTCAAGAGGTTGAGCACCCACTTCCCACATGAGAGTTCCCCACTTTGATTCCTGGTGCTTCCTTTTTAAAAAGCAAGCAAACAAATGGAAAAAAACCAACTCAGGGGAGCCAATGTGTCTCATGGTTGAGTACCATCTACCCACATATGAGGTCCCAATTTCAATTCCTGGCCCTAGTACCTAAAAAAAAATGTCCTGTGGCTCTACTTTCAGCATGACCCAATATAGAGGTGCCAGGTAGATACCAAGATGTAGAATATGCTGGCACCAATACAGAAATGATCTAAAAACTACTGAACTTCCTTTTTGGAGGTGGGTGACTTTAGGGGCATTAATTTGTCCTATACCAGGTCAGGAATCCAGTGCTGGACTGGATACTACCTGTAGCACTTTGGCAGTTTGATATAGTTATGAATTCCAAAAATAGATATTGGATTATGCTTGTAAACTGGTCTGTTAATCTGGGCATGATTAAGTTATGATTAGGATGTTGACTGGGCCACATCAGTAGGGTGTTGAGCCTCACCCCTTGGTGGGTGGGGTCTCAAAGATAAAAGACATGGCAAAGGAGAGTGTTGGAGAAGTTCTGAGTTGGAGTTGTGATGCGGAGTCTTGAGCTGGAGCCCTGGGAAGTAGCATACAGAGGAGCTTGGTCGTGAGGAAAGAGAGAAGGCCCTGGGAAGACAAGCAAGCCATTTGCCTGGTAGTCTACAGCTGGCCTTGTGGCACAAAGCAAGCCTGAGCCCAGAGAGAGACAAGCCCTTGGAAGAGAGGAATCCAAGAAGCCTGAGCCCTGGCAAACATCGGCAGCTGTCATGCTGCCAACATGTGACAATAGACTGTGGTGAAGGAAGAAACATATAATTTATGGCCTGGTAACTGTAAGCTTCTACCCCAAATAAATACCCTTTATAAAAACCAACTGATTTCTGGTATTTTGCATCAGCACCCCTTTGGCTGACTAATACACTACCTAAGAATGTGCCTTACTGGGCAGGGCCTTGTATCTTGTTGGAATTTATGGCCCAATTGGATTGTTGAAGCCAAGTTAGCAATACATGCAATCCCTGGGCAGTTTGTTCCTTGCACTGGCCCACCAACACGATGTAAACAATATAATGCAACACTTTCTATCCTTTGGGCAGGGGTAGCTTATTCAAATACTATCTGGCCCATTGGGACAGATGGTGGGTGAGTTTATATACTCATGTGGCAGTACAGTGAACGAAGGTATGTTGTAGACCTTGCCATTGTAAAGCAACTTTACAATGGTCCTCAGAGTAGGATGGTGTAACCATAATTACATTCATAATTTGATGTAATTATGAATTCCAAAAATATAATTGTATCATGCTTGTAAACTGATCTGTTAATCTGGGTATGATTAGGTTATGATTAGGGCGTTGAGCCCTACCCCTTGGTGGGTGGGGAATCAAATATAAAAGGCAAGGCAAAGAACAGAGTAGAAGCAGTCTTTTGAGAGGCAGTTTTGATGTTGGAAGGAAGGCCCCAGGAGAAGAGAAGCAAGCCGTTTGCCTGATCATCTACAGCTGACCTTGTGGAGGAAACAGGAGCTAAGCCTGGAGAGAAACGCAGCCCCGGAAAGAGAGGAATCCCAGAAGCCTGAACCCTGGCAAAGGCTGGCAGCTGTCTTGCTCTAAGACGTGGCAATGCACTGCGGTGAGAGAAGAAACTTAACGCTTTGTGGCCTGGTATCTGTGGACTTCTACCCCAAATAAATACCCTTTATAAAGACCAACCCATTTTTGGTATTTCACATTAGCACCCCTTTGGCTGACTAATACAGATGGCAAAAAAAAAAAAAAAAAAAAAAAAAAAAGAAAAAAGAAAAAAAGCATTCCCCAGGTCAAAAATTGCAGACCATACATCAGTGAAGGTCATAATAATTTCCAGGAGCTTCATAAAGTCTGGGAGCACAAGTGTCAAAGATGCATTTCTGTATTCAAGTGACAGTAGTCTATGTCTAACCCCATACTCAACATGCTTTTTCCATTGGCCAAACCAAATCATTATAGGCAAAAATGTTGGAGCTGAGGACAGACACAGACAGCTCTTTTAAGAGAACTGTAAGGTGATTTTCTCTACCTGAAAGGCAGTATTGCTGCTGTTGGACAATGCAAGGAGGTGGAAGCACTGGGGGTGCATGGCCCATCACTCCCCCAACTTTGATGGCCAGAATTTGTTGGGATGGGTGGCATACAATTTTATTTACTAGTCAGATGGGCAGTGGTTCAGGATGTATGTGCACTGAAATTCCACACATTTTAAGTATTAATTTCATATTCTCTATAACCACCCCATACCCTGGTAACCTATCTTATAGATTCTGACTCTGTGAGATGTTTTTTAAGGAAGTACCAGGGATTGGACCCAGGAACTTGTATTTGGGAAGCAGGTGCTCAACCACTGAGATACATCTGCTCCCCAAAGAAAGTTGGTGTTTTTATTTGTTTTGTTTTTAGGAGGCACTGGATATCGAGCCCAGGACCTTGTACATGGGAAGCATGCACTCAACCACTTGAGCTACACCTCTCCCCTCTATGAGTGTTTTGATTATAATTATTTCATATCAGTGAGATCACACAATATTTGTTCTTTGAGTGTAGCTTATTTCACTCAAGATGATATCTTTATATCATTCATGTTGTGCATGCATCAGAACTTCATTCCTTTTTTTAATGTTGTAAAAGATTATATTGTGTGTACATAACCATATTTTACTTATCCATTCATTGGTTGATGGACACAGGTTGCTTCCATCTTTTGGCAACTGTGAGTCACGCCCCTCTGAATATCAGTGTGCAAATATTTGTTTGAGCCACTGCTTTAATTCTTTGGGGTATATACCTTTTAATTGGATTGCCAGGCCACATGATAGTTCTATAATTACCTTTCTGAGGTATTGCCAAACTGTCTTCTGCATTGGTTGCAACATTTTACATTGCCAACAGCAATGAATGAGAGTTACTCTTTCTGTGCATCCTCTCCAAACTTGTTTTCTTTTTCTTTTTTTAACTTATTTTTTATTTTTTAAAGATTTATTTATTTTTATTTCTTTCTCTCTCCTCCTGCCCCACCATTGTTTTACACTCACTGTCTGCTCTCTGTGTGTTGTTGTGTCTCCTTGTCTTCTCTTTAGGTGGCACTGCGAACCAATCCTGGGACCTTCCAGAGTGGAGAAAGGCTGCTCAATCTCTTTCTCCACCTCAGCTCTCTGTTCTGCTGTGCCTCTCGTTGTCTCTCTTCTTTGTCTCTTTCTGTTGTGTCATCTTGCCGCACCAGCTCTCTGTGCAGGCCAGCACTACTGCATGGGCCAGCACTCCTATGTGGGCCAGCACTCTGCATGGGCCAGCACTCTGTGTGAGCCAGCTCTCCACGTGGGCCAGCTTACCATGTGGGCCAGCTTGCTTTTCACCAGGAGGCCCTGGGAATCAAACCCTGGACCTCCTATATGGTGGATGGGAGCCCGATAGCTTGAGCCACGTCTATTTCCCGTCCAAACTTATTTTCTGTATGTTTTTTTTTTAAAATAGCAACCATTTCAATGGATATGAAAGGGTATCTCTTTGTAGTTTTTAACAAATCAATTTTATTGATACATATTAATAAAGCATAAATCCATCCAAAGTGTGCAATCAATGGTATTTGGTATAATCATATAGTTGTGCATTCATCACTTCAATCAGTTTTAGAGCATTTTCACTATTCCATTAATAATAATAAACAAACAATAAACAAACAAGCAAAAACTCATCACTTCTCAATCTCTCTGTGCTTCCTCTGCATTTCTGTTTCTGGCTCTCTAGTTTATTTGTATTTATATTTTGTAAAAACAGTCTTTTATATGCAATATCACCCATATTGGTGTTTTACATTATGTTTCACTATGTTATACAATCCCATGTTACATTTTTAGCTTTCCTTCTAGTAATATATATATAACATTAGACTTACCTCCTCAACCACTGTCATAAACATAATAGCTCTGCTAGTTACAAACACTATATTTCACCATTTCTATTCATTTCCAAACATTTAAAAACAATGTTTTTACCAATTCTACACAGATTAACCATCAGCTTACCATTCTTTATGTCATTCTATTTTTTGGTGACCTATGTTCTAATTAATAACTCCATGAGTTTACACCATGTATTTAGTTCATAATAGCATAATCATACAATATTTGTCCTTTTGTGTCTTGCTTGCTTCACTAACATAATGTCCTCCAGGTTTATCCATGTTACCATATGCTTCATGACTTTATTTCTTCTTACCACTACATAATATTCTATCGTGTGTATACACCACACTTTATTTGTCCATCTGTCAGTTGATGGACACCTAGGTTGTTTCCAACTTTTGGCAAGTGTGCATAACTCTGCTATGAACATCAGTGTGCAGATGATTTTTCGTGTCATTGCTCTCAGTTCTTCTGGGTATATATCTAGTAATGGTATTTCTGGGTCACATGGCAAGTCTATATTCAACTTCCTGAGGAATGGCCAAACAGTTCTCCACAGTGGCTGTACCATTCTACTTTCCCATCAACAGTGAATATGCATTCCTATCTTTCCACATCCTCTTCAATACTTAGAATTTTCTGGCTTTTTAATAATGGCCAGCCTGATAGGTGTGAAATGCTATGTCATTGTAGTTTTCATTTGCATTTCCCTGATGGTTAATTTTGTTGACCAGTTTTCCGTATGCTTTCTGGCCATTCTTTGAAAACTTCATCTTCTTTGAAAAGAAGTCTGTTCAAGCCTTTGGCCCATTTGTAATTTTTTTGTCAACTGTTATTAAGTTGAAGGATTTCTTTTATATATCATATATTTATCATTTATTGGATGTGTTGTTACAAATATTTTCTCCCATGTATTGGTCGTCTTTTATCTTTCATGATAAAGTCCTTTGAACAACAAGATTTAAAAATTTTGATTATGTTCCATTATCTATATTTTATTTTGTTGCTTGTGGTTTGGGCATAAAGTCTAAGGAACTTTTGAGTACGACAAGAGTCTAAAGATGCTTCTCTACATTTACTTCTAGGAGTTTGATAGTTCTAGCTTTTATATTAAGGTCTTTGATCTACTTTGATTTAATATGGCATGGAGTACAGGTCCTCCTATTTTTAACCAATGGAGATCCACTTTTTCCAGAAACTTTTGTTGAAGAGTCTATTCTTTCCCAATTGAGAGATCTTTTCCACCTTGTCAAAATTCAGTTGGTTTCTATCTTTTGGTAACTATGAAAAATGCCACTATAAACATTGATGTGCAAATATCTGTTCATGCCCCTGCTTTCAATTCTTCTGAAAATATTTCTACCAGAGAAATTTCCAGATCATACAGCAGTTCTATATTTAGCTATCTGAGGAACTGACAAACTGTCTTCCAAATAGGCTGCACCATTCTGCATTTTCATCAACAGAGGAATTTTACTATTTCTCCATATTCTCTCCAGCACTTGTAGTTTTCTGTGATTTTTAAAATAATGGCCATTCTATAAGGTATGAAATGGTATCAATGTAGTTTTGATTTGTGCTTCCCTAATAGCTAGAGCTGTTGAATATATTTTCATGTCATTTTTGGCTATTTGTATTTCCTCTTTGGAAAAATGTCTAATCAAGTCTTTTGCCCATTTTTAAATTAGATTGCTTGACTTATCATTGAGTTGTATGATCTCTATATATAACATGAAAATCAAACCTTTATCAGAAATGTGGTTTCCAAATTTACTCTCCCATGGAGTAGGCTGCCTTTTCAACTTCTTGACAAAGGCCTTTGAAACACAAAAGTATTTAATTTTGATGGGGTCCTATTTATCTATTTTCTAATTTTGTTGCTGGTGCTTTGGGTGTAAAGTTTAATAAAGCACCACCTACCACCAGATATTCAAGATGTTTTCCTACATTTTATTCTAGAGTTTTATGGTTCTCTAGCTTTTATCTTTGAGATATTTTGAGTTAATTTTTGGCGAAGGTGTGAGATACAGGTCCTCCTTTCTTTTGCATATGGATATCCAGTTCTCCCAGTACCATTTGTTGAATATACTCTTCTGACCTAGCTGGGTGGATTTGACAGCCTTGTCAAAAATCACTTGACCATATATGTGAGAATCTATTTCTGAACACTCAATTCAGTCCCATTGGTCTATATGTCTATCTTTATGCCAGTGCCATGTTTTTACCACTGTAGCTAAGTAATGTCAGGAAGTGACAGTCCTACAATTTTGTTCCTTATAAAAAATAATTCTAGCTATTTATCAAATAAATTTGATAATTATCTTTTCCATTTCTTCAAAAAAGTTGTTGGAGCTTTTATCAAGATTGCATTGAGTCTGTAAATCAATTTGGGTAGAATTGACAACTTAATGATAGTTAGTCTTCCAATCCATGAACATGGAATGTCCTTCCATTTATTTAGGTCATCTTTAATTTCTTTTAGCTGTGTATTGTGGTTTTTTGAATACTAGACTTTTACATTCTTGGTTAAGCTTATTCCTAAATATTTGATCTTTTAGTCACTATGGTAAGTGGATTTTTTTCCTGACTTCTCCCTCAGATTACTCAAATTTATTAGCTCTAGTAGCTTTGTTGTGGATTTTTCAGGACTTTATAGTTATAGGAATATATCATCTGTGAATAGTGAAAGGTTTAATTCTTTCTTTCCAATTTGGATGACTTTTATTTCTTTTTCTTGCCTTTTTGCTCTAGCTAAAACTTCTAGCACTGTATCAGACATCAGTGGTGATGGTGGGCATCCTTGTCATGTACCTGATTTCAACAGGAAAACTTTCAGTCTTTCACCATTGAGTACAATATTAGCTATGTGTTTTTCAGATATACACTTTACCACATTGAGAAATTTTCCTTCTATTCCTATTTTTCAGACTATTTTTTTTAATCAAGAAAGGATGTTGTATTTTGTCAAATGCTTTTCTGCATCAATCAAAATTATCATGAGGTTTTTCATCTTCAATTTATTAATGTGGTGTTTTACACTGGTTGATTTTCTTCTGTTGAACCCTTGCATACCTATAATAAAACCTAATTCATCATGATGAGTAATTCTTTGAATGTGTTGTTGGATTCTATTAGAAATTATTTTTTGAGAATTTTTACATTTATGTGCATTAGGGATATGTGCCTGTAGTTTTCTTTTGTTTAATATTTTTATCTGGCCTTGGCATTAGTTCAATGTTGGCTTCATAGAATGAATTTGATAGCATTCCCTCCTGTTCAAATTTTGTGAAGAATTTGAACATGGTTGGTATGTTCTTCTTTGAATGGTTGGTAGAATTCACCTGTGAAGCTATCTTATCCAGCACTATTCATTCTTGGGGGCTTTTGATGACTGTTTCAATCTCTTGTGATTATTTTGATGGTCTTCTATTTCTTCTATAGTCAGTGTAGCTTGTTTTTGTGTTTCTAGGAATTTGTCCACTTCATCTATGTTGTCTAGTTTGTTGGCATACAGTTGATCATAGTATCCTCTTATAATCTCTTTCATTTCTGTGGGGTCAGTAGTAATGTCCCCATTTTCATTTTTTATTTTATTTATTTACATTTTCTCTCTTTTTTCCTTTGTCAGTCTAGATAAGGGTCTGTCAATTTTTTTACCATCTCAAAAAATCATCTTTGGTTTTGTTGATTCTATTTGTTGTTGTTGTTGTTGTTGTTGTTGTTCTCAAGTTCTATAAAAGATGCCAAGAAATGGGAACATTCCTTCACTGTTGATAGAAATGTAAAATGGTGCAGGCTCTCTGGAACACAATTTGGCAGTTCCACAGGAAGCTAAATAGAGAATGTCTAGCAATCCCACTATTAGGAATATATTCAGAAAGTTCTGAAACCAAGAAAATGAACAGATAAATGCACACTGTTGTTCATAGCAGCATTAGTTACAATTGCTAAAAGATGAAACAACCCAAGTGTCCATCAAGTGATGAATGGATAAACAAAAGTTGTTATTTACATATGATGGAATAATATGCTGCATAAGAGGAAATGAAATTGGGAAGCATAGCACAACATGGATAAACCTTGAGGACACTGAATGAAAAGAGCCAGACACAAAAGACAGGCTTTGTATAGTCTCACTTATATGAATTCTATATGAAGTTTAAATACTTGGAGTTAAAATCTAGAGTAAGGTTAGTAGGAGATATGATAAAGGCTGAGAAGGGGTACTGATGTCTAATGTATGTAGAATTTTTAAATGGGTTGATTGTAAATGTGTGGAAATGGATAGAGTTGATGGTAACACATTATAGTGAGTATAACTTACAGTGCTGATTTATAATTGTGACTGTAGCTGAAAGCTAGCAATGTAAATGTTAATTGAAAGTAAGATAGAGGATGATCTAGGAACTGTATAAGATAGTGGACTTGGGGGTTGAAGATTGTGGTTAAAAGTAAAAATACAATAATGATTTTCTATGAACTAGAAAAAAATGTACATCCCTATTACAAGGTGTTATGAATATGGTGATACATGGGAAAAATACAATTAAGGTAAATTATGTACTATAGTTAACAGCAATATAGTAATATTCTTGCATCAGTATCAAAGGAAGTACTATATCAATTCTAAATGTCAGTAATAGGGTAGATGGGATTTTTTCTATTGTAGTAAGGAAAACATTCTAAAATTGACTGAGGCAATAACAGCATAATTCTGTGATGAAACTGAGTCACTGAGTGTGCACATTTTTAACAGATCAATTTTATTGATACATATCAATAAATCATAAAATGTATCCAAGTGTACAATGAATGGTTTTTGGTATAATCACACATCTGTGCATTCATCACTTCAATCATTATTAAAGCATATTCATTATTTCAATAAGAATAAGAATAAACAAAAAAAACAGAAAAACAAGCAAGAAAATTCCTCACCTCTCAATCTCTGTTTCCCCAGCTGTACATAGCTGCTATTTCTGGCTATTCTTTATATTTGTTTAATTATTTAATTATTTATTTGTTTATTAAGCAGTTTTATTGAGATATATTCACATATCATCTATTCAAATTATATGATCAATGACTTTCTTTAGCTGTTAAAAAGGACTTTATTTTAAAGTTGTAAAATAAATAGAAAATAGATTGAAAGATATTACAAATTTTAAAAGAGAGTTCAAGGCATGCTTAGATTTAATGTAACCAATTATAAAAATAGATAGCATAGTAACAAACATATAAATGTAAACAATAATTCTGATATAATAGAAATTAATTTTAACATAATTCTAATTCTTATATTACAGCTCTAACTATTGGACATAGTCTCTAAGAATGGAATAAATTATTGGTTTAGTTAGTTAATTTCAATTTAGGACGTAATTCTTTCTAGATAATCAAATTCCTATTTGATAATTCTTCACATCTTATTGGAACAAATTACAGCAGAGAGCTAATTGCCAACTCATAATTTTATGTGTCAGTAAAACTCAAAATCTTGTTCAACAGTAGTCATGCTAAATCATTATTGATCCAGATAGATTATTTTAATTAAAGAGTATGAATAAGAAAGAGCTAAAGAAAATCAAAGTATCCAAAAATATATCTCTTCTCCAGTCCTCCTCAATTAAAAGCAAGTGTTTTTTTTGTATGAAAAAAAATTACAGAATACTGATCACAGGAACAAATTGCCAGTTGCACTAATTCTTTTTCATACAGTATAATATTATTTTACATTTATCTGGTCTAGACCAGCTTTTTTTTGGTTACTATTTGCATGGAATACCTTTTTCCAAACTTTCACTTTTACATCTGAGGGGTGTCTCTTGTAGACAACCAATAGATGGCTCATATTTTTTAATCCATTCTATCAGCCTATGTCTTTTGACTGGGAATTCAATCCATTATCATTCAGTGTTATTACTGAAAGGCATTACTTGCTTCATCCATTTTGTCCTTTGGCTCTCTTTTGTCCTATCATTCTTCTGTGTGTCTCCTTATCCTTTAGTCTACCCTTCCTAATAATCTTCATTTCTAAACACTTCTCCAAATCTCTCACCCTTATTTTTTTCCTTTGAGGCTGCAGCACCTCCTTTAGTGTCTCTTTTAATCTGGTCTTTCGGTAATATTCTATCAGGTTTTGTTTGTATGTGAAGAATTTGAACTCACCCTCATTTTTTTTTTTTTTAACCGGGAGGTCTCAGGGATCGAACCCAGGTCCCTCCATATGGGAGACGGACGCCCAACCATTTGAGCCACATCCGTCCCCCTCACCCTCATTTTTGAAGGGCAGCTTTGCCAGATACAGAATTCTTGGCTGACAGTTTTTCTCTTTCAGTACCTTAAATACATCATACCATATTTTTTTCACCTCCATGGTTTCTGATGAGAGGTTGGCACTTAATCTTACCGAGTTTCCCTTCTATGTGATGCTTTGCTTTTCTCTTGCTTCTTTCAGAATCCTCTCTTTATCTCTGATATTTGTCATTCTGAATAGTAGGTGTCTTGGGGTAAGGTTATTCAGGTTTATTCTGTTTGGGGTGTGTTGTCCTTCTTGGATATTGATATTTATGTCCTTCATAAAGGTTGGAAACTTTTTGGTCATTATTTCCTCAAATATTCTTTCTGCCCCTTTTCCACTGTCTTCTCCTTCTGGGACACCAATAATGTGAATGTTTGTACATTTTGCATTGTCATTCAATTTCCTGAGACTCCGTTTCAGTTTTTCCATTCTCTTCTCTTTCTGTTCCTCTGTCTTTTCCAGTTCAGATGTTCTGTCTTCAAAATCACTAATTCTGTCTTCAAACAATTCAAATCTGCTCTTTTGTGCCTCTAATGTATTTTTAATCTCATCAACTGTGTCTTTCATTCTCATCAGGTCTGTTATTTTGCTTTTCAGGCTTTCAAAATTGTTCTTTATGATCTCCCAGTGTCGTCTTAATATCCTTCATTTCTTTAGTCATATTTTCTTTAAATTCTTTCAATTGATTTAGGAGAGTTGTGTGATTATCACTGATTAATAATCTTAAATCCTGTATCTCTTCAGGATATTTGGTTTATTCTTTTTGCTGAGCTATCTCTTCCTGTTTTCTTGTATGGTTTGTAATTTATGCTGATGTCTAGGCATCTAAATATGTTGGTGAATGTACTCTGATTACCAATTTCTCTCTCCTGCCTATTTATTCACAGCTCTTCCTTGATATTTGGTTCAACTTACTCTCATTCTTTAAAATTGCCAAAGTTAAGTTTTTAAAATTGTGCCAGGGACTCACTAGAAGGGTGCAGATTTCCCCCCCAGGGGTTGGATACAGAAGAGTATGAACAATTTTTGTCCATGCAGTTTCCAAAATGGCCAGCAGATGGCACTTATCAGTGCACATTTCCAATGAGTTTTTCAGTCTCAGCTTCCTGTAGTCAGTATTCCTGTGTTGAATCTCCAGATCAGAGACTCAAAGTTGACTCTGCTGGCCAAATTCACTGAAGAAAACTCCCTGACCTCCCCTCCATTTTCCCCTTGAAACAACTGACAGGGAGGAAGATATCTGTTCCCCTCTCATTTGGCTGAAGTGAGTCAGTTGTTTTATCCCAGCCTAACATCTTGTGGGAGGGGGGGAGGGGAGCCCTTCCTGGCCAACATGGGGTCTTGGTATTTGTCATTTTGACATCTTCATCTCTCTGTCCCACACCCTCCGGGAGTTGTGTAGCACTGTCCTGGTCAGCTGACCCCCAAAGCAGTTCCCTTGGATAGCTTTTGGATTTTTCTCTCTTGTTTTTGTGAGAGCATTCAGCTCTGTCTGCTATTCCATCACCATCTTCTCACAATCTTGAACATATGCTTTTGATGGAGTGTATGAGATGTGGGACTATATAACACCGTGAACCAAGTGGTGGATGATGTACCGTGATTAACAGTACTAATATGAGAGTGTTCTCTATGAACTATATAACAAACGTACAATTCTAATACAAGGTGTTAATAATACAGTGGTTTATGGATAAATACACCAAATATAAGCTGTGGACCATAGTTGGCAATAATATTTTGATGATTTTCATTAATAATTGCTAACAAATGTTCCACAACAATGTAATGTTGGTGGGGTGATATATGGGAATTCTGCGTATTATGCATGATTATTTTGTAAGCTCATGATTCCTTAATAAAAAGTAAAAAAAAAAAAAAAAAAAAAAAATCAGCCGGTCATAAATGAGATGTTTGATTTCTGAGATCTCAATTCTATGTCATTGTTCATTATGTCTGTCTTGTGTCATTACCATGCTGTAGCTTTGTAATACATTTTAAGATTGGAAGCATGAGTTTTCCAACTTCATTCCTATTTTTCAAAAGGCTTTATTCAGGGGTCCTTACCATTCTATATAAATTTGATGATTGGCTTTTCCATTTCTGCAAAGGTGGTTGGAATTTTAATTGGGATTGCATTGAATCTATAAACTACTTTGGGAAGTATTGACATCAGAATGATAGTCTTCCAACCCACAAACACAGAATATCCTTCCATTTATTTAGATCTTTTAAAATTTCTTTTAAAAATTGTTTGTAGTTTTCTGTGTACAAGTCCTTTATGTCTTTGCTAAATTTATTCCTTGATACTTGATTTTCTTATTTTGTATTATGAATGGAATATTTTTCTTCTTTTCTTATTCTGATTGTTCATTGCTTGTATATAGTAGTACTACTAATTTTGGAGGTTGATATTGTTCCCTGCCACTTTGCTGAATTCATTCATTAGTTCTAGGAATATTGTGGGTTTTTCAGGATTTTTTGTATATAAGATCATACCATATGTAAATAAGGAAAGTTTTAATTCTTCCTTTCCAATTGGGGTGCATTTTATTTCTTTTTCTTGCTTAATTGCTCTTGCAAGAAATTTCAGTATAATGATGAATAACAATGACAGCAATACTCATCCTTGTATTTTTCTTGATCTCAATTGAAAATCTTTCAGTTTTTCATCATTAAGTTAGATGGTAGCTGTGGGCTTTTCATATATGCCCTTAGTCATGTGGGGGAATTTTCTATCTTTCCCAGGGTTCTGAATGTTTTATCAAGAAAGTGTTCTGGAGTGCAGCTGTAGCTCAGTGGTTGAGTGCCAGCTTCCCACATTCAATCCCCAGTACCTCCTCAAAAAAAAAAAAAAAAAAAAAAAGATGAATTTTGTGTATTTTGGCAAATGCATTTTCTACAATGATTGAGATGATTGCATGGTTATTTTCTTTGATTCTGCTAATATGGTGGATTACGTTAATTGATTTTCTTGTGTTGAACCAAACTTGCATATCAGGGATGAATACCACTTGATCCTGGTTTATAATTATTTTAATGCACTTTTGGATTTAGTTTGTGAAGGTGTAAATATAAAAGCCAAGACCATAAATCTCCTAGAGGTTAATGTAGGGAAGCATCTATGAGATATTGTAGTAAGAAATGGTTTCATCAACTTTACACTCAAAGCATGAGCAATGAAAGAAAAAAATAGATAAGTGGGACCTCCACAAAATTTTTTAAAAATCGTGCTTCAGAGGACTTTGTCAAGAAGGTGAAAAGGCAACCTACTCATGGGAGAAAATATTTGGGAACCACTTATCTGCTAAGACCTAATATGCAGAATATATAAAGAAATCCTATGTCTTAAAAATAAAAAGAAAAACAGCCCAATTAAAAAATGGGCAAGTGATTTGAATAGACACTTCTCCAAAGAAGTACAAATGGCTAAACAGCACATGAAAAGATGCCCAGCATTACTAGCTATTAGTGAAGTGCAAATGAAAACTACAATGAGATATCTTACCCCTATTAAAGTGGCAACTATGAAAAAAAAAACACAAAACTACAAATATTGGAGAGGATATGGAGGAATGGGAACATTTATTCACTATTGGTGGGAATGTAGAATGGTGCAGCCATTGTGAAGGACAGTTTGGACGTACCTCAGGAAGCTAACTAGGGAACTGTCATATGATCCAGCAATCCCACTGCTGGGTGTGTACCCAGAAGATTTGAAAGCAGGGTCACAGATAGATATATGCACACCAATGTTCACAATGTCATTATTCATTATTGCCAAAGGTTGGAAGCAACCCACATGTCCATCAACAAATGAATGGATAAGAAAATTGTGGTATATACCTACAATGGAATATTCCTCAGCTGTAAGAAGGAATGCAGTATTAACACATGGGAAAACATGGAATCTTGAAGGCCTTGTGTTGAGTGAACAAAGTCAGTCACTGAAGGACAAATATTACATCACCTCACTAATATGACTTAAACAAATTGAGCAAACTCACAGAGCTAGAGTCTGGAAGATAAGTTATCAGTAGACAGAAAGGGAGTAGAGTGTGGTGAGCCAATACTCAGTATGGGCAAAACATAGGATAAAGTGGGAGGAGTGATTGGGCAGTGGAAGGGGGTGATAGTGGTGTAGTGATGTGATTGGGTTCAGTGGTGCTGGAATGTGAGGGGGAGTAGAGTGGGGGTTTGGGTTGGACTATCCATGGAATAGTAGGGAGGACTGGAGGAAGGAACAGGTGATCTCTGGGGATTTCTAGGACAGTGGTTAAAACTACAATGGTGGGAATGTTCTTTTGGCAAATATGGCAGGGGGTGTAATAGGGCCCTGGTATAGGGCTTCAGAGGAGGGTAATATGCAGAATAGGGCACACCAGAGGCATGCTTCTATGGAATATGAATGTGTTCATCTTGTCAGAGTGGATTCTGAGGGAAATTTCTCAAGTTTTTAATAAAATTCTGCTCAAATAAGTTTAAGTGTGTAAAAGTAGGGAAATGGATTTAAATGCAGTAATGGGCATTGACTGTATCCAAGAAAGGAAGAGAGAAGGTAAAGTTTGAGTACTGAACTTCTGTTTTTCACTGAAAACCCATTAACATTTCTATGAATTCAATTTGAAAAATGCTACTGAAGGCATTTGCAACAAGTTGTAACAGTTCCTAGAATAAGCTGTGCTCTTTTGCTTTTCCACCTCTGCTGGGGGTGCCATCCATTCATTTATTTACTCCTTTGTTGTTTTTCATTCAAAAATACTCATTGTACATCAACTGTACTAAAACAAGTATAAGTTGGACATTTCGTGGGAGAATATACTCTACGTGGGCCAAATTAGTAAACATAAGATTAAAACAATCAGGCAAAATTCTGTGAATATGTTGGCATAAAGTAGGAGGAACTGAGTTGGGGAAGATCAAGAGACACTAAATTTGCCTCCTCCTTCTTTACAGGGCTATCTCTGAGAGAGTTGTCTGAGTTTTATTTCAGGCATTTTGAAGCTTAGGTGTTAAGTGTGCATATATTTATAGTTGTGATATTTTTTGGTATGGTATATTGATTCTTTTATTATGAAATTCCCCTCCTTGTCTTTAGTAATATTTCTTGTAATCCATTTGGCTTGATATTGATATAACTACTCCAGTTCTCTAATGGTTAGTGTTTGAATGTTATGTATTTTTCCATCATTTCATTTTCATGCTATTTGTGTCTTTGAATCTAAGGTGGGTCTCTTAGATAGTTCCAGTATAGTTGGGTCTTACAATTTCTTCAAGTCTGACAATCTCTAACTTTGATTAGGCTGTTAGGCAATTCACATTTAATGGAGTTATTGGCATGTCTAGATTTATATATCCCACATTGCTAGTTATTTTCTTTGTCTCTTCTCTTGTTTATTCTTCTATTCCTGATTGTCTTCATTTGTGTAAGTGATTTTTTACTGTGCCGTTTAAATTGATTTGTTTAGTTTTAACTTTTCTTTTAGTTATTATTTAGGGAACCATATATCTTATTTTCTGACAATCTACTTCAGATCAATGATTCCAGAAATATAGAAATTTTGTTCCAATGTGCTTCCATTTCTTCCTCCTTTTCTTTATGTTGTTGTGATATAAATCATATTTATATATTATAAATATACCATTTAACTTTATAATATCTGGTTTATACAACTTTATATCTTTTAAAGAAGACAAGAAATGAGGAAAGGTATACCTATAGAAGCATTTATATTAACCCCCATATTTATCATGTCTTGTGCTCTTCATTGCCCCCCTTTGGAGTAAGTTCTTTTCAGTCTGAAGTAATTGCTTTCAGATTTCTTGTTAGGCATGTCTGGCAGGTTGAATTATCCACATCCATAACTGCCAAGTTCTTAATCTCTGTTCCTCTGGATGTGAACCCATCTGTAAGTATGACCCTTTGAAGGTGTATCATCAGTTAATGTGTGGACTCATTTGAGAAAAGGATTTTCTAAGTTCCTATTTAGGTGTGACCCAAATGAATCAGTGTAGGCCTTAGTACTTATTACTGGGTCCTTTAAAGCAGAATTATTTTGGCCAGTAGCAACAGGAGAATGTCACAGGCAGAGATCTAGATATCACCACATGATGAGGGACTGCCATCACCAGAATGACTGACTATAGGAGACAGCAGAGTTTTGCTGACATCTTGAGTTTGGACCGCAAGCCTCTGAAATTGTGAGGCAATAATTTAAGCGAACCACTGTTTGGTATTTGTTATAGGAGTTTTGCAAATCAAGACAGCATATTTGTTAGTAATACATTCTCTTATGCTTGTTTTATCTTGGATTGTCTTTTTTCACTTTCATTTTGCTGCATATAGAAGTCATGGTTGGGGAAGCAGATGTGGCTCAAGTGATTGGGTATCTGCCTACCTTATCTGCCACCCCTATTATTAGCACAGTACATCTTTGGCATTGATGCAAGAATATGACAGTATTGCTGCCAGCCACAGTCCATAGGTTATATTAATTGCATTTTTCCATGATTCTTCACGTTTTTACCACCTTAAAATAGTGATGTATATTTCTTCTAGTTCATAGAAGGACATTCTTGTATTTGTACTATTGCCACAATTCTCATCCACCTCTGGGTTCACTGTTCTTCAGTTCCTAGATTATTCTCTAGATTTCTTCCAATTGACATTTACATCCCTAGACTACCCTTTACAGCCCCAATCCTATTTATAGACAAGTTGCATTAATTCTATTCACTATAATGTGTTACCATCAACTTTATCCATTTCCACACTTTTACAGTCAAGTTAATTAAAACTTCCACATACATTCAGCATCAGGACACCTACTCAGCCCTCCTCTTATCTCCTAATAACCCAGGTTATAACTTCATGAATTTATTCTTTGTATATAATTCATATTAGTGAGATCATGAAATATTTGTCCTTTTAGTGTCTGGTTTATTTCACTTAAAATAATGTTTCAAGGGTCATTCATGTTATCATATGTGCCCCAATTTCATTTATTCTTACTGCAGCATAGTATTCCATCATATGTATATACCACATTTTAAAAATCCATTCATTGGTTGATGGACACTTGGATTATTTCCATCTTTTGGCAATTGTGAATAACACCACTGTGAACATCAATGTGCAAATGTCTGTTCATGTCAGAGTTTTCAGTTTTTCTGGATATATTTCTGTAGAAAATTGCTGGATCATATGGCAATTCTATATTTAGCTTCCAGAGGAACTGCCAAACTGTATTCCACCAGGCTGCACCATTTTACATTCCCACCAACAGTGAAGTGTTCCTATTTCTCCACATCCTCTCCAACACATTGTTTTCTGGGTTTTTTAATTCTGTTTTCTGTTTTTTTTAATAATGATCATTCAATTCAGTGTGAGATATCTCATTGTCATTTTGATTTGTATTTCCCAAATAGCCAATACTATTGAACATTTTTCATATGCTTTTTGGTCATTTGTATTTCCTCTTTGGAGAAATGTCTGTTTAAGTCTTTTGCCCATTTTTAATTTGAATTGCTTGCTCTTTTATTGTTGAGTTATATGATCTCTTTATATAGAATGGAACGAACTCAAATACTTATCAGATATGTGGTTTCCAAATATTTTTTTCCCATTGAGTAGGCTACCTTTCCCCTTCTTGGTGAAGTCGTTTGAAACACAAAAGTGTTTAAGCTTGAGGAGGTCCCATTTATCCATGATTTTTTTTCATTGCTCATGCTTTCAGCATGAGGTTTAAGACTTCACCACCTACCACCAGGTCTTGATGATGTTTTCCTTCATTTTCTCTAGAAGCTTTATGGTTGTAGATTTTATAGTTAGTTTTTTTTATATCTATTTTGAGTTAATTTTTGTATAAGATGTGAGATAGGGGTCCTCTTTCTTTCTTTTGGCTATGGATATCTAGTACTCCCATCACCATTTGTTGAATAGACTGTTCTGCCCCGACTGGGTGGATTTAAAAGCCTTGTCAAAATCACTTGACCATAGATCTGAGGGTCTGTTTCTGAACCATCAGTTAAGTTTCACTGGTCTATGTGTCTATCTTCATGCCAGTGCCATGCTGTTTTTTTATCACTGTAGCTAGGTAATATGATTTAAAGTCTGGAAATGAGAGTCCTCCAAATTCAGTTTTCTTTTAGGATGCTTCTGTTTATTATAGAGTTGATAATTGTGTTTTCCATTTCTTTTAAAAAATGCTGGTGAAATTTTAATCATGGTTGCCTTGAATCTGTATACCAATTTGTATAGAATTTATATCTTAATGATATTTAGTCTTCTAATTCATGAGCATGGAATGTTCTTCCATTTATTTAGGTCTGTTTGAAATTTCCTTTAGCAATGCACTGTGATTTTCTGAATACAAGTGCTTTATGGACTTGGTTAAATCTATTTCTAAATATTTGATACTTTTAGTCACTTTTATAAATGGAATTTTTTTCCTCACTTCCTCCTCAGATTGTGCATTACCAGCCTATAGAAACACTACTGATTTTGCATATTAATCTTGTATTCTGCTACTCTGCTGGAATTGTTTATAAGTTCTAGTAGCTTTGTTGTAGATTTTTTTGAGAATTTCTAGATGTAGGATCATATCATCTGCAAATAACAAGAGTTTTAATTCTTCCTTTCCAATTTGGATGCTTTTTATTTCTTTTTCTTGCCTGATTGCTCTGGCTAGAATATCTAGCACTGTACTGAACAACAGTGGTGACAGTGGGCATCTTTGTTTTGTTCCCAATCTCAAAGCAAAAGCTTTCAGCCTTTCACCATTGAATACATTGCTAGCTGTGGGTTTTTCATATATGGCTTTTATCATATTGAGAACATTTCCTTTAATTCCTATCTTTTGTAGTATTTTTATCAAGAAAGGATGTTGTATTTTTGTCAAATGACTTTTCTGTATCAATCAATAGGATCATATGTTTTCTTCTTTGATTTATTAATGTGGTGTATTATGCGGATTGATTTTCTTGTATTGACCCACCCTTGCATGTCTGGTATAAAACTGACTTGATCAAAATGAATAATTTTTTTAGTGTGTTGTTGGATTCAATTAGCAAGTATTTTGAGGATTTTGCTTTACATTCATTAGGGAAATGCATCTGTAATTTTCTTTATTCATAATATATTCATCTGGCTTTGGTTTTAGGGTGATATTGGCTTCATAGAATGAGTATGGTAGGGTTCCTTCTTGTACAATTTTTGGGACGAGTTTGAGTAAGTTTTGTACTAAATCTTCCTTGAATGCTTGATAGAACTCACCTGTGAAACCATCTGGTCCCAGGCTTTTCATTTTGGGGGGTTTCTTGATGACTATTTCAATATCTTTACTTGTGATTTTATTTTTGAGGCCTTCTATTTCTTTTAGGGTCAGTGTAGGTTATTTATACATTCCTAGAACTTTTCCATTTCATCTACATTGTCTAGTTTGTTGGCATGCAGTTATTGATAATATCTTCTTATGATCCCTTTTATTGCTATGGGAGCAGTAGTAATGTCCCTGTTTTCATTTTTTATTTTATTTATTTGCATCTTCCCTCTTTTTTCTTTGTCAGTCAAGCTAAGGGTTTGTTGATTTTGCTCATCTTTTTAAAGAAATAATCTTTAGTTTTGTTAATTTGCTCTTGTCCTATTGGGGTATGGTTGGAGCCACAGGCATCCAACAGTCCATTTCATGCAGGCTAAAAGCACCAGCAGTTCTCCAGATAGGCTGAGGAAATACCAGCCTCCTCCTGTCCTATGGTAGATTGGGGGCGGCATCCCAAGTGCTTAACAAACCAGTCTGTGTGGGCCAATAATGCCTGCAGTCGCCCAGAGAAGCAGAGGGAACACCACTCCCCTCCTATCCTATTGGGGTGTGGGGATGGAGCTACAGGTGTCTAAGTATCCAATCCGTGTAGGCTGAAAGCACCTGCAGTTGCCCAGGGAGGCTGAAGAAACACCAGATCCCTCCTATCCTATGGGTGGTGGTTGTGATGGAATTGAAAGTGCTCAACAAATCAGTCTGTGCAGGCCAAAAGCATGCAGAGTAGCACAGAGAGGCTAAGGAAACACAGCTTCCCTCCCTTTCTGTTTGGGGATGGGGATGATGCCCTAGGTGTCCAACTATTCAGTCTGTGTGAGCCAAAACACCTGCAGTTTCCTGGATAGGCTGGTGCATGTCCTCCCCCAGCTTCCTCCATGCTAGAGGGGGGCTGGCACTTAGGCTAGAGCTGCAATCCAATCTGGGTTGAAAGAAGCTAGTCCCAACCTTCACTGTGATTTTCAATCAGTCCTGCTTTCCCTTATGCTGGTGGTGGAGTTAAAATGGTGACTACTGGCCTCTTTCTGACTTGGACAGTTTCAGACTTAAGCTGTTCTTAGGATTACACTTTAGACAGCTGAATTTACTAATCAGTAGCTGAAGTGGGTGCCCAAATGTCTCTTCCTCCCCTAGTTTTGGGAAATGGAGCTTCCAACTCCAGCCACAGAATAATCCCATGGTAGCTTGTACCACCAGTGGAGGATGGGCTCTGGCCTCAATGGCATGCTCTGTCTTATCTACTTTCTGCTCATGAATCTACTCATGAATCCTCACTGTAGATGGGCAGTCTACTCTTTCCATTCTTTAAAGGATGTTGCAGGGTGCTCTTCTGGTCTACTGGGGCCCTCAAACAAGTGCTTTAGATAACTCTGGGTGATTACTAACTGCCCTGTAGGATGAGCTTTCTCCTGGAGCTCCTCACTCTGCTGCCACCTTGCCCCTCCTCCTCATTCTATAGAATTTTTCATGAATATTGTTTCACCAACACTGAAATTTCCATTTTAAAAATAATTTTTATCTCCTTGAGAATTTCCATTTGTTGATTCATTGTCATCATATTTTCTTCTCATTCATTATGTATAATCTCCTTTATTTCTTGGAACATATTTATAATAGAATTTTTGTCTTTGTTTATCAAACTTCTTGAGATAGTTTAGGACCATTTCTATTCACTGCATTTCCCCCTGTGTATGAATCACTTTCCCTTTTTCTTAAAATTGATCATTTTAGATGGCAATATATTTAGCATGTCTGGATTCTTATTTTTACTTGAGATGGTGGTTATCATTGCTGCTTCTGCTGTTGATTTTTTTCATTCATAGTTTCATTTGAGTCCTACTTGGAATAAATCTATTAATTCTTTCTCCCTATACTATACAACTATATATGTCTCTGCTATGCACACAAGTATACATATACATAAATATATGCATAAATACACAAATATGTAATATATTTTATGTAGCATATATCACATAATTCTTGCTGGTTTACTATGGGTTGCACTTGTGTCTTTATAGGATAATTATCAGCTAGTAATTGGACAGAGTTTGTGTTCAACAAAATTGGACCACTAAGGCTTCAATCTTCTGCTCATAGGTCTGTGTAGTTACAGGATTATTGAAAATTCATGACATTTTAGTGTCTGCTCTGACTTTACCTTTATGCTGGGCCCTTTCAGTTGTCTCATGTGTATGTGTGCAGCCTCAGTATCAGCTAGGAGCTTGTGGATGCTATCTGTGGGCCCTGTCTGGCCTCCACTGCTTCTGCATGCAGCCTCAACTGGCATGTGCTTTCCATAAAATACATCCCCAGGCTGGTAGATTCTTGACCCTCCCCAACTTCCTATCTCTGAGATTTTCACTTTAACTGACTATGCTGTTAGTTATTGATGTGCCTACTGCTCTATTTTTAATGATCCCTCTTTGACTGTAGGAGAGGTGCTTCTGGTCTTATTGCCTATCCTGCCTTGGCAGGACCTCCTAAATGACCAAGCTGTGATTGGGAAAGGAATGGGAATAACCTCAGATCAGAATGCACAGGACTTCAGTCTTCTTAGAAGCATGTTTCTAAGACGGTTGCATGCCTTTGATCTCTTCTCAGAGAGCTCAAATGGTTGCTTTGGTCAATTTTATTCAGTTCGTGGTCATGTTTTGGAAAGAGGATACAAATATATTTTTATATGACCATAACATGAAGTCCATGGTGGACAGCTTTTGAGTATGCCCTTTGAGAGAGTGTGGATGCATTGGCTCAAGAAATGAAGGGTGAAAGAAAGTAGCACAAGGTCAAAAGTTGAGTGGTAGGGAAAAGTTATTTACAGCCCATCCTGGCTTGTCAGCCACTTTGGCTTCTTGTGCCATGGAGTTTAAAGTAGATTACCAAATCAGCAAAAGGCATGGTATGGACCAAAATGAATATCATTGGAGCCATCCTGAAATGAAAGAACTGGAAATGACATGGATAGAAACCTCAGCATAATGCAAAACTTAGGACATTTCATTTAAATAGAGTAACTCCTCATTCCTTCCCAAAAGATCTGATGTGAGACTGGATGATGGCCTTGAAAAGATGAACAGAGAAGAAAATAAAGGAGCTGGAATTAATACAAATGAGCAAGGGATGACTTTATCATAAGGATAAGACGTGACCAAACAGACTAGACCGAGTATAGGAAAATGAATTTTGTATTTTATTTTTCAAAAGTTTTTATCTCAGGGCAATGCTGACATCCTGTTTGAAGGCACATATTTTAATTTTTAAAAAATTTTTAAATAGTTTTAGATTACATAAATATTACATAAAAATATATACGGATTCCCATATACCCCAAACTTCCCACACACTTTCTCCCATTAACATCTTTCATTAGTGTGATATATTTGTTACAAGTGATGTACATACATATTGAAGCAGTGCTACTGACCATGGTCTATGGTTTACATTTTTGTTTATGTTTTGTACCACACAATTTTATAGGTTTTGATGAAATGTATAATGGTCTGTATCAGTCATTGCATTGTCAGGCAGGACAATTCCAATGTCTCCAAAATGCCCCATGTTACACCTATTCTTCCCTCTTCATTCCCTCAGAACCTCTACTGGCCACTGCCTTTATATCAATGATACAAGTTCTTCCACTGCTAGAATAATAATAAGGCTGTTTTAGTTCATAGTTGCATTCCTCCCTTATGTTTGTTCATTAGTCAATCTTGAGAATTTGGGGATAGTGATGCCCACTCTGTTTCTGATTGAGAGGGGGCTTAGATCCCATGGGACAGTTCGCTGGAACTATTTTGCTTGCAGTTGTAGAATAGTCTCTGTTTTTTAAGATGGGCATTGTCCACCATCATCCTTATGTTAGTTTTCCTGGGTGAGTCCAGTGAATTAGAGAGTCAGTGTTGCAAGTCTCCTGAGAGTCAGGGCTCAACAGACATGAACCAACTGAAGATTTAAGTCTCTGGGACATAAATTTATTTGCATATAGTACTAATTATAAGTTCAAATAAAAGGGGCTTAAGAGCTATGTGTAGGGCACTTATAAATGAGTCTAACTCCATTATATTGGGGAGCATATATTCCAAAGTAAGGCCCACTGACAGGGTGCCAAATTCCTGAGATTTTCTGCACTGCCTATAGTGTTTAGATTTCTCTAGAGCCTTCAGGAGCCCCACTGTTTGAGGCATGGTTTATTCTGGCAGTCAAAGAGATCCTCTTGAGACATGCATAAGTGTAACCTCTGGAGTGACCTCTAGACTTATTTTGAAATCTCTTAGCCATAAAAACTCATTTGTATTGGTAAAGGTTTTTTCAAATGCATTGCTGGTTGCTGTTTGATAATAATCCCTCAGTGCCAGGGAGGCTTCTTCCAAGGAGTCATATCCCACATCAGGTGGGGGTAGGTAGTTTTTTTAATATGTTGTTTGGCTTAGAGAGAGGCCACATTTTAGCAACAAGGAGGCTTTCAGGAGGTAACCTTTATGCAATATATAATACTAGGCTATGTTTCAATTTCACAAGAACAGGGTTCATAGGTACAACTATTAATATCAAGAGCCTGGTGTAAAGGTCTGTCATCCTTTGCTAGGCACAACCAATGTACTTGTGGGATTCTTGCCTCTCTATTAAAGAATGTAGCAGGACTTCCCAGGGTGGGAATTCAATATTATTTGGGTTATTGTGTGGTTCTCCACCCACCAAGACAATGTGCATATGTCATAGAGGTATGTGCCAGCTGCACTTCTCCCTACACATCCCCCATCACCAAAACCCCATACCAGTGATCCTCTTCTGCCACAGTTGTGACCACTCAGCAATCCACAACCTCTCCAAAAAACAAAGCAAAAAATAAACAAATAAAAATAATAAGAAAAGGAAATAATAAAAAATAAAATGCAAACATAAAAAATAAAGAATAAAAATATATTAAAAATAAAAATAATTTTATTGTGTCTTTAATCACTATAAGATCTATCTTTTCTGTCAGTGACAGTTTCTTCTGTATGTTTCCCCAGTGTCATTTTTTTTGCCTTATCTTCAAAGAAGTTAGGTTACAGAAAAGTAACATAGAAAGTATTAGGGTTTCCCACATATGTAACCCTTCCTGTTCTCCCACTCTCCCCTATTAATAATATTTTATATGCATGTAGTGTGTTTGTTACAATTGGTTTACAAATATTGAAGCATTACTACTAACCATGGTCCATGGTTTACATTATGGTTTACATTTAGCATAGTTGCTGAGTGTTTGGTTTCTTGAGAGCAGTGGCCAAGAACATGCCCAAGAGGGCCCAAGTCATAGATGGGTGGGTCTTGTCCCTTGGGCACTGAAGGACATGGGGAGTGTGTAGGATGGTGCCCAGAGGCAAAGGGGGACTATCCATGCATACCCCACACCCACTCCTGCCAGGACCCAGCTTTCTCCAACCATCCAACAAAAACAACCAGCCCTCCTGCTGACTCCCCCAGCCAGCAGCCACCCAGCCTGGGTGACTCTTCCTTGCAAGCCCTTGGACTGCCAGGTCCAGCCAGTGGGCTTGACTGAGCATACCAGGCCATGGTGAATAGGAAGCCCAAGTTATTTTTTTCTGCCCAACTCTCAGGAAAATCTCTTCTCTAGTAATCCCAGTCCAGGCTGTCCCCTGGCCTAGCTTCTCATTGGGTGCACCCCTCCCACATGATGTCTTACCATGGGTGAGTCCACAGCATTCCTGCTATTGGCCAGCTTAGGATGATCACAGCACCTGTCTTGTTTATGGCTCAGTCCTTGGGCCTTAGAGCCAAACTGGGAATTGCCCAAAATGGAAAGCCAATGTCTGCTCAGAGTATTGGGGATGTGGGAGCCATGGGTGCCAAGGTCCTTCCTGGCTCACCCATGTGACTTCACACAACACAGGCTATTGTGCATTGGGGCCATCTGCTCAACTCAGCAGTCAGAGCCAAATCAGGAACCCAATCAGTTTTGCTATGACTGGAAACACCAGCCAGGGGTTGAGACAGAGACTGGTGGGACTTAGGCCTGGAGGCAGACTGGATGCATCATCACCTGTGAAGAGATGCCCTTGGAGCTGGGAACTGGGATCAGCTTTTTGGATATGAGCTTGGGCTTAGTCAGAGGCCCCTTCATGCAGTGAACAGAGCCTCCCTTCACACTTCCTGGGTCTTTGCTGCCTGTGGACAGGCTTCCTCCAAAAGGTCCTTGCAGCAGAGAGCTAAGGCCCTGGGGTTGGTGGTGGGGTTAGGAGCAGATGCTGATATACTACCCACCCCCACCCTGCTGGGGTGCTCTCCTGGCTTCTTCCCAATGAAGCCCTGCAGGCCTGTGCTTGTTCAATTTTTCTTAAAATTGTGTCCCAACTTCCCCAGAGAATACAACACAGGGTGTGGGTGGTGTTACAGTAAGCACAGCTATTCCCAATAGAGGGGATCGGCTGGATCCAGTGCCACAAAGTAGAAACATCTCTCAGTGAGAATGTGTTTTATTGTGAGTGCACAAGCAAGGAACTGGGGGAATCTCCTATAAACCAGTTCAAAGTGAGAATGGGAGCTAGGGTGTGTATAGGCAAAAGAAAAAGAAAATGGGGTAGTGAGAAAAAAGTTAGAAAAAAGCAAGAATGAATGATGCTTCCAGCGGTCTTTTGAGGAGTGTATGTGAAAATTGTCAGTTCTACATTGTCTCAAGCATATTAAACTTGTCTTTTGTTAAAGCAGCTAAAAAAACACAATTTGGATATTGATGTAAGGGAGCCTACATGTAAGATCTTCATGACTAACCTTTCTCAACCAACCATGCAAGGATGTCAAACACTTTTTTTGGGGTCTCTAAGGCAAGTTACAGATTTACAGGGTACTCCTGACACCATTCTGTCAGTTTTCCTTTGATACACTATCTTATTCTTGTAAACAAAACTGAGAAGGTCTGGTTAATATCCTTCAGGGAACTAAGAGCAAAGAGAAAACTTATAAAATTAGATTAATAGAAAACCAGCTCAATTAGTGTATTAGAATTTTCTGAGCAGCTTAAGTGAATAAATTTTTTAGTAAACACGTTTTCCAGCTATCAATGTCAAAAACAAGCCTTGTTCAGCTAATATATAATCATTTGGCAATTCTATTGCTAAAAGAAGCCTAGACAATGAATCTAATACCTGGTACTGTGCAGTTCTGGCTCCAGCAGTAGATCCAGCAAGTTCTCCTATTGTGGTTGGTTGGTTTCTAGTTATGATTTCATTTGTCTTAATCTCAAGCCAAGGTAGCAACAATGTGCCAAAAGAAGCAAACCCAGAATCATGAACTCCCTGGGTAAATCCTTTTTTGTCTGATAATGTAGATTGTGGGGACTAGTCCAGTGAGAAATTTCAGATTCATTATAAACTCCTAAAGGTGCAATGAGGAGACCAAGTGCACATGGCCCAGACATTTACCAGCTATTAAGAATCCAGGCAAATATATTATCAAAGCCCCCACAATTTTTACAGGAAGGAAAAATGCCTTTTTTTATTTAAAAATTTTTGTTTAGAGATGTTATAGGTTTACAGAAAAATCATGCAAAAGATACGGCATTCCCATATAGCACCCCCCCACACTGTTAACCACTCTGCATTAGTGTGGTATTTTTGTTACAAGTGATGAAAGAATATTAAAACTGCTTTATTAACAGTCCATAGTTTACATTAGGTTGTACTTTTTCCCCATATAGCGCCCTGTCATTAGCACCTTGCATTAGTGTGATATATTTGTTATAATTCATGAAAGGACATTGTTATAATTAACTATATAGTCCATCATTTACAATAGGGTTCACTGTGTTATAGTGTCCTTTTAATTTTTATTCTAGTAACATCTATATGACCTACAATTTCCCCTTCTAAACATTCACGTATATAATTCAGTGTTGTTAATTACTTTCCAAATATTGTGCTGCCACCAGCACCATCCATTTCCAAAACTTTACAACCAACTTAAATAGAAATACTATATAAATTAAGCATTAACTGCCCATTCCCTACCCTCAACCTAGCCCTTGATAACGTTTATTCTAGATACCAATTCTGAGTTTGCTTATTCTAATTATTTCATATCATGAGATCATACAAATATTTGTCCTTTTGTGTCTGGCTTCTTTCACTCAGCATAATGTCTTCAAGGTTCATCCATGTTGTTGCGTGTATCGAGATTTCATTCCTTTTTATGGCTAATAATATTCCATTGTGTGTATAAGCCACCTATTGTTTATCCATTCATCAGTTGATGAACAGTTGGATTGCTTCCATTCAAGATTCACTTTTCACAAAACATTACCATTAGACACTTTTATCAACTATATCAAAATAGGCTTCAGGTTGGGGCACAAAATTCTTTCATAAGGAACATAACTCAAGAATATCCTAAAACAGGTGGAATTTGGGAATTACAAGTTATCCTAGGAGTTAATAAATCCAACAAATTCCCTTTTATAAATGAAATTGAGACCAAGAAATTTTAAGGAGGGCTATTTTAAAAAGGTAAGTCAGGAAAAGATATAGCTCAGTAGTTGAGCAACTGTTTTCCATGTATGAGGTCCTGGGCTCAATCCATGATATCTCCAAAAATAAGGTAAGTCAGATGATGTTACTCTCTCCACAAAATCCTCCTCACTCAGAGCAACAGCTTCCTGGATCTGCACCTCCCTCCCCCACAAATCCTGCTTCCTATTGCTTTTCCTGGGGCTCACTATTAACCAGCCACCCTTACTGAGGTTCCTACAACATGCTGTGCACACTTCTGCCTCAGGGGTTTTTCACTTCTTGTGCCCTCCACCTGTTTCTGCTCTTCTCCCCCAGATACCTGTATTCATTACTTTTTCACTTCCTTCAAGTCTTGGCTCAATTGTCCCTTCTTAGTGATGCCTTCCTTACTTAAAAGGATAATTCTTGCCCCCTGACATTCTCCCCCTTTCCAGATCTTTTTCTTTCCAGAGCATTTACCACCTTCTAAAGCATGGTATAATTTACTTGTTTAGTTTATTATCAATCTTTCCCTACTAAAATATTAGCCCCAAAGTCAGAGGTTTCATCTCTTTTGCACAGATTTAACTCCAGGAGTAGGTAGGTACACAATTAGCATTTGTTGACTTAGCAAAGTGGCTTGCCAAAGGTGAACAAAAATGTTTACTGAAAAAGCCAAAATCAGAATCCATGTTTCTATATTCCAATCCATCAGAAGATTTACAGACTACTGCTGAGGACATACACCACAATTAAGAAAACACCCTATCCAGGTGGAACCAAGGGAAAAGGAATGGAGAGAAGTCAAGCAAGGAAGAAAGGAAAAAATAAGATCAACATGTATAGATAAGATATTTAAAGGTTAAATGCACAAAGAATTTGCAGCATATCTTATGACCATCCATGCAAGTTTTCACTAAAGTGAGATAAACACTTTGGATTTGAAAAAATAAAGATGAAACATCCCAAATAAGGGTTCATATCTGTATTAATACTCAAATCCTTTTAGAACTGACTTCCTTCTTACCAACTCTTCAAGTGTGCAAACTGGATAGGATTTTGGGTAAATGCCAAGTCAGGTGGGCTCAAAGAGTGTGCCATGGTGGGTGCTGGAGCCAGGTGTCATCTTTGTGCAGCAGAAGGAATACAGGCTTTGAGGTACTTGACTATGTTCCAATACTGGCTCAACCATATACTAGATGTTTGGGCAAGTTTCTTATCCTCATTAAAGTTCAGTTTCCTTCTGGAAAATAGGAATGATAATATGCTCCTCAGAGGATCCTGAGGTTACATAACGATAATCCACCCAAAGTGCTTAGCATAGTCATTATTCACAAATGTACTGTGAGACTGGTTTTCTTGTACATTGGCAATGCCAAGACAAGGGTTCCAAAAAGATGTGAAATGAAAACATCAGTGATGTAATGGTATCTTCCCCCAAGTGAGTACATTTTTCAATACAAAGAATGGAAGTATATCCAAGGAAACATCTAAACCCTTGGACTATTTGGGGGTAGGCTGTAGATAATCTTGCTGTGTGCCCACTAAAACACCACTTGTCTGGAGACCAATGGGTCTTAGTTTTCTCAACCTGCACAATGGGATGCTAAGCTTAAATCACTCTGACAGGCTGCTCTGCCTCAGAGCCAGGAAGGGGGGCAGAGCTGGGGGGTGGTATCTCATGGGATGGAGACTCAGCAAGTTGCATAGCTGGGCCACCTGCTTCTTGTGGTAGTAGAGCTATCCCAAGGCCAGGGCTGTATTTGTTCACCCAGAGGCTGATGACAGCTCACATCCCACTCTAACTTTGGAAAACACAACACTAGTCTTACATGGGAAGCCCAGATGAGTTTTCCTGTGAGAGCCTAGCAGTGATGTCACTGCCAGCCACTGCCACAAAGGAAACAAAGCAGAAAAATGCCTTTAAAAAACAAGAAATGATATCCATGCAGCCTATCTTCAGGAAAGACACTTCTAACATCATGTCATCAGTAAACATCATTGGAGTGAACCCTAGTTTTTCCAGTAGATCCCTGGGGATGGAAAAAATTAGGAATTCAGTACAATCAACTAACTGTAATTAATATAGGTATTAAATGCTAATCCAGCAAAAATCTGTAATAACTTGAATTTAGGGAAAAATTAGCTGGAAAGCAAAACTCTAACCTGATTTCTTATAAAAAGACAACTGCATAAACATGGTTCACATACATGAACTTTGAAATATCTTGAATCTCAAAATTGACCAGAGAGCTCTTCAATTGGGATGCTATAATAGAGAAAATCTCCACGTATGGAGGAGAATAATGTATATGTGGAACTAACATGGGAAAGATTTTAATTGGAAGCTATCCCTAGAGGATTAGTGTGGAATTCATATGTAGGGAAATGAAGACTTTCAGGTATATGGATGAATGTTTTACAGTCTCTCATCTGATTCCCCACAGCACAGATCATACAT
The DNA here is from genome assembly GCA_026826555.1 of Tolypeutes matacus. Lineage (NCBI taxonomy): Eukaryota > Metazoa > Chordata > Mammalia > Cingulata > Chlamyphoridae > Tolypeutes > Tolypeutes matacus. The sequence continues at coordinate 4,313,706 of JAKSZT010054160.1, forward strand.
CCAAAAGAATTTCTTTAAATGTAATTATTTGCAAGAAGATTCCACTTACAGATCCACTGTGAATCAACATGAATTAATTGATATGACAAACCATATTTCAGCAAGTCACTTGGAAAATCCTCAAAGACCAGTCATCATTTGATCAACATAAACAAAACCACACTAGAAGAAAATCATATAAATGTTATCAAAGTGCTATAGCCTTTATTAAAATCTCTGTCCACAGACAATACGATGAAACTCACTTTGGAGAGAAACCATATGAACACCTTCTATGTGGGGAATCTTTCATTAGATTTAGTCACCTTAGGCAACATGATATAACTTACAAAGGAGAGGAGCCCTATGAATGTCATCTATGTGGAAAAGCCTTCAGTCAATATTCTATTTTTAGACAACATGAAAGAATTTATAGGAGAGAAAGCTTATGAATGTCATCTATGTGGGAAAGTTTTCATCCATTGCTTTGCCCTCAGTCAACATGGAAGAACCCACTGTAGAGAAACCCAATGAATCTATGTGGGGCAGTCTTCATTCATTGCTCTTCACTTAAAGAAATTCAGAGAGCTCACATTGAGAGAAACCCTACAAATATCATCTGTGTAAGAAAGCTTCTCTCATGGTTCTGCCTTCAGGCAACATGACAGAATGCACACTTGACAGAAACCATATCATCTAAATGGGAAAATCTCAATTTTGATAACTTTAGACATGAGATTATCCAAAGTGAAGAGAAACCCTATAATGTCACCAATATGGGAAGGCCTTTAGTTCAAAATTCTGATCTTAGATGGAATGAAAGAACTCTTAGTATAAATGGTTTTCAATATGAAAGAGACTTTCATAGAGTTAACCTTTAACCATGCCAGAGAACTAACATACTGAAGAAACACTATGTTTGCCATCGATATGGAAGTGCCTTTAATCATCAGTACTACTTAAAATAATCTAAGGGAATTCATAATAGAGAAAATCAACATAAATGTCCTTTATGTAGTAAAGCCCTTAGAAGATGGTCTGATATATCATATGAGAGAACTCACAATATAAACCTAATGAAAGTGGAGACTCAGAAATCAAATGTGAGAAAGTCTATGTCTGTACTCAATTTGGGAATGTCTTCATTTACGATTTAAATAAAATAAGTGAACTACATAGGAGTGAAACAACAGGTCTGTAATCATTGTAAACTATCATTCAGACAAAGACAAGCCTTGTTGTGCTAAAGAAAACTCAATTAAGATATAACTATGAAAACATGAAATAAGAAAGAAAAGTCTTTACTAAGAGGATGAAATCCCTTGGTGTAGTTCCAGAAAATTCATAATGGAGAATGTTTTCAATGGGAATTCATTTTTTCAGTGATTGGGGAGCTTTTGGGCATTAGTTATTTTGTCTTTGTGAGGGCTATTGTTTGAGGAGTTTGGGGAAATGATTGAGTATCTCAGGGCTGAGTTATGAATGTCAGTGGTAGAAATGCTCTAGGTTTGGGAACAGGGAAATATGTGAAGTTTTTATTTGAGAGTCTTCTAAGGTAAATGAATATGATTCTATGGTTGCCTCTAATGGGTCAGTGGTGGACATTTCTTTGAGTCAGTGATTAAATATCTGAAGAATAGGAAGAGATGTGGTTTCTTTGTTTCTGATCTTAGAAGAAACAATATTTCATTTCTGTGACTAGAATCTTTATCAGTGGATGAGAGAGTCCTGAGCCAAGCAGAGGTCCAGATAGTTCTCCTTATCTCTTACTAAAGGCCCAATAGGTAGTATCAGTTAGAACCCACTGCAAAAACCATCTTGTTCATAATAAAATAGGTAATAGATTCCAAAATCTGCAAGGCCTGTAGGTAATGCCAATATGATGGCCAGATGTGGAAATCCACTCCTTGATCTTAGTTTTGGAAAACTTATAATCCAGAATATCTATATATAAAAATCATTTAGCTAACTTCATACATAATTTTAAAAGACTGCTGAATACTTTCCTACTAAAATCGAGACCACTAGAAGAGTTTCTGTTCTCACCATTACACCTCATATTTTATTAAATATTGAAAGAATGAATGCTTTACCTTAGAGACCAAGGAAAGGATGTCTTCTCTCATCACTTCAGTTACATACTTATGTAATGGCAGACTTAGTGTAACAAGTCAAAGAGTGGAAAGAAAAATCAGAAAATGTAGAAAAGAAAACTGTTTTTGATTGCAGATTACATTATTAGGTATATAGAAACCACTAATAAATTCACAAAAAGATTTAGAGATAATTAGTAAATTTACTAAGCTCACAATGTCGAAAGATAAAATAAACTCTATATTACAACTGCCCTTCCCCTTCCTCCCCATCCCCCTGGGGCATATGAGGAAAAAAAAAAAAGAATACTTAAAGACAAAGATATTGTGTATGGAACATCAACTTTCCTGTCCCCCAAATTAAATCTATATACATATATAAAAATAAATAAATAAATAAACTCTAATTTCTATATACTAGAAAGTTAATGAGAGAGGTACTCCGTGTTCCTGGGACCATAATTTCATGGTGTCAGAATTTCCATGTCTAGTTCAGTGGTGGTTCCACCCAGCAGGAGAAGCAATCATGGGAAATAAAGTTATTTCATGGATGTCATCAAGGACAAGTTCATTGTCCTCATCATTCAGTTAGGAATCATCCTCAACCTCTCTCCCACCAGGATCTCCAGCCTCATTAGGTGTGCAAAGCATTTTTATGCATCCTTTATTGACTATGTCATTCCATAGATGTTTATCATGATAGAGCCCTTGCCCTGCACATCAACATGAGTAACATAAATTGTGTCTTTCCACAATGCCAGTTATTTCCATAAGCTCCTTTGCCACAATTGGGAACTTGATTCTCCATATTCTGTCCAGGTTCCTGATATAACAGTGTCTATGACTCCCACCATGAGGCAGTAAACAGGTACATTGGGCTGCTTGGGTCCAAGTGTCTTGGGGTTAAGCAGATCACTCTTTGTTCAGTCTATTAGGCGCTTTTCCTTGCCATCAGTGGTTTATTGACTTTCTTTGGCTAGGAAAACAGCAGCTGCTGCCCAATGGATGCCAGATAGCTTCAGCTTGACTTATTCACCAGTGAACCAGCACCTTGTGGGCATCCTTGAGTTGGAACCCTCTGGATTCCAATGTGGGGGGCAGGGAGGGCCTTCATCTTGTATTGAAACAGGATCATTATTGAGGGATGCTTCTGCCTCCACTTCATGCACACATCCCATTCCTTGGAGACCTAGGCAAGCACAGTCTTTAGTTTACTACTTCCATTTGATGATACTCTGTCATTAACCACAGCCTGGATAAGTGTTCTGATATCCAGGACCCAGGATATGATGGGGATTTTTAGACTCAGGAGGATTTGAGAGCTCTTGGTAATCCTTATCCTTTCCATTTCGACCAAGGCCCAATAGCATACCAGAAGTTGCCTTTGAAAGACTTGTTCTGGGTTGTGTCTAGGAACTTTGTGGCCTAAAAGGACATAACTCTGCTTTCCATATGACCCAATATAGAGGTACCAGGATGATACCAAGATGTGGAATATGATGGCAACAATATGCAAATAGCCTAATAAAACAACGGGCTTCCTTTTTGGAGGTGGGTGACTTTAAAGACAGTTATTTCTCCTGTACTGGTTCAGGGATCTAGTGCTGGCTTAAGCTGATATACTACTGAGGAAAATAACTTGCTGAGCAGGGTATTACATCTTGTTAGAATTTGTGGCCCAACTAAATTGTCAAATCCTAATTAGCAATGCATGCAATCCCTGAGCAGTTTGTTCCTTGCAGTGGCCAAACAACATGAAATCATCACTATAATGGAGCAGTTGGAGTTCTTTGGGCAGGGGTAGCTTACTCAAATCCTGTCCCACCCATTGGTGGCAGATAGTGGGAGAGTTTAAATATTCATGTGGCAGATCAGTGAAGGTAAACTGTATGTCTTGGCATTGGAAAGAAAATTGATCCTGATCTTTCACTCAGAGTGGGAAGGCAAAAAATAGCATTCACCAGGTCAACTGCATATTAAACGCCAGTGGAAGCCATGATGGTTTCTGAGAGAATCAGAATGTCTGGGACTGCAGGTGCCAAATGCAGCACTTCTGCATTCAAGTGCCAATAGTCTATAATTAGTCACTATGCTCCACTTGCCTTTTCCACTGGCCACCCCAGGCTATTATAGGTGGAGATATTGGAGCAGATGACAGCTGCAGATAGAAGGTTTTTTATGAGTTCCTTTTCTCCCCCAAGATGGCAGTATTGCCACTGTTAGACAATTCAAGGAGGTGGGAGCGCTAGGGTTGCTCAATCCATCTCTCCCTTAACCATGATAACCAGAATTTGTTGGGATGGGGGGGGGGCTTGTACTTGTATTCACCATTGGGATGTGAAGTGGTGCAGCATATTCAGTTGCTACAATGTATTCTGTTTTGGGACGCATGACCACAGAGGTGTCCAAAGGCTAAATGGATCAGCCCATGGCAGTAACATCCCATCCCCATACCCTTGTGGAATTCACAAACCTTGTAACACCTCCCCTCTAAATCAAATGGAATGATGTTGGTGCAAAATTAATTGCAGTTTTGGAACATGAATTTTAAATCATTATAACTAGGCTTAAACACATCTTTATTAATCAATATAGGAACCATTACAATCAACACATTTTTGCCAATGAGAAATAAGTTTGTGTGTTACTGTAGCATCAAAATCCATTCTATGGGATTTGACAAACTCCTGGAAAGCATTTTCTGCATCCTGCTGGTTGTGGAAGCATTTTCTCTGCAAAAAGTTGTCAAGATGCTTGAAGAAGTGGTAGTCAGTTGGTGAGAGGTCAGGTAAATATGGTGGATGAGGCAAAACTTCATAGCCCAATTAGTTCAACCTTTGAAGCATGGGTTGTGTGACGTGTGGCTGGGCGTTGTTATGGGGAAGAATTAGGCCCTTTCTGTTGACCAATGTCAGCAGCAGGCATTGCAGTTTTCAGTGCATCTTATCAATTTGCTGAGTATACTTCTCAGATGTATTGGTTTCACTGGGATTCAGAAAGCTGTAGTGGATCAGACTGGCAGCAGACCACCAAACAGTGACCATGACCTTTTTTTTTTTTTTTTTGGTGCAAGTTTGGCTTTGGGAGGTTCTTTGGAGCTTCTTGGTCCAACCACTGAGCTGGTCATCACTGGTTGTCATATAAAATCCACTCTTCATCACACATCACAATCTGATCAAGGAATTGTTCATTGTTGTTGCACAGAATATGAGAAGATGACACTTCAAAATGATGATTTTTTAAAATTTTGGTCAGCTCACGAGGCACCCACTTATCGAGCTTTTTCACCTTTCCAATTTGCTTCAAATGCCAAACAACCATAGCATGGTTGACTTTGAGTTCTTTGGCAACTTCTCCTGTAGTTTAAGAGGATCAGCTTCAATGATTTCTCTCAACTGGTCATTGTCAACTTCTGATGGCTGGCCACTATGCTCCTCATATTCAAGGCTCTTGTCTCCTTTGCAAAACTTCTTGAACCACCACTGTTCTGTACATTCATTAGCAGTTCCTGGGCCAAATGCTTTGTTGATGTTGCATGTTGTCTCCACTGCTTTATGACCCATTTTGAACTCAAATAAGAGAATTGTTCAAATTTGCTTTTTGTCTAACATCATTTTCATATCTAAAATAAATATAAAATAAACAGCAAGTAATAAGTCATTGGCAAAAAAACTTAAAGCAAGAAATGCACATTAAAATGATGTATAACATAACCACATTTATTTAAGAATGTATGTCAACATCAAACAGCAAAATACAGCAATGTAAAACCACAATAATTTTTGCACCAACCTAATATCTTGGGTTTCTGTGTCCAATAGTGCTATAAAGTTTGTTCCATGCCTCCAAATTGTATATGCACTGGGTCATATGGCCTAGGGTTCTGGAGGATGGTTGGGTTCTTGGCCCCAATCCTCAGCTAGTTTAAGTTCAGCCATGTCTTGGTAAAGACACTTCTCACAGGGGCCAGAATTCTCAGGCAGAGTTGAAGGTGGAGGCAGGAGATCTCCAACTTCCTCTTCCTCCTCTACTACCCATATCTGGTGATTGAGGGGAGGAGATCTGGAAAAGGAAGATTGGCCCTATTGAGGTGTGTCCCTCCTTCTAGTTTATATTCTTCCCAAAGTTCTCCATTGGAGATCCCATCTATGTTGTCTTTTGGGACCCCTTGCTCTAGAAACCAGAAGAACACAGCTTGGCTATAGGGGGTTCCAAGGAAGTGATGGCTGCTGAATCATTTTATGGCTCTCAGGGCTTGCTGGGTTAACAGTCATGTGCTTATTGCCCAACACTGGTTCCTTTGTCACTTACCTCATTTGCCATCCTCTTAGTGTGAAGCAAGAAGGGTATGATAAATCTATTCAATAGTGCCTCCCAGGGAAATCCCTGGGGTGAGGAGCAAAACCACCTTGTGGCCCCACTCAGGAGGATACTTTCTTATAAAATTATCAATTTCCTACAATAAATTTGGAATCTAGTGAGGGACTAAATCCCTCTGATGGAGGTGGGATAGTCACATACCAAAACCCAGTTGTCTGAGCATGACCAAAGTTTCATCCTCACTATTCCAAGGCTTAGTTGCAATTCAGCTGTGGTCTCTCCCACATGGAGAGCTGGCCTATGTAGAGAGCTGCCTCACACAGAGAGCTGCCCTGTGTGGAAAGCTGAAGTAACAAGATGATGCAACAAAAAAGAGACAGAGAAGAGACAGTGAGAGACACACACAAAAAAACAGGGAGCTAAGGTGGCTCAAGGGATTGAGTGCCTCTCCCCACATTGGAAGTTCCCAGGATTGATTCCTAGTGCCTCCTAAAGAGAAGAGAGGACAAGGAGACATAGAAGGACATGCAGTAAATGGACATAGAGAGCAGACAGTGAGCGCAAGTAACATGGGAGTGAATAAATAAAATAAATCTTTAAAAAATTAATTGCCGAAAGATGGATAATTTAGAGGAAATGGACAAATTCCTAGAAACACACAAGCAGCCTACATTGATGAAAGAAGAAATTGATGAACTCAACAGACCAATCATAAATAATGAGATAGAAATAGTTATCAAAAACCTCCCAACGATCAAGAACCCAGGAACAGATGGCTTCACAGATGAATTCTACCAAACAAGCCAGAAATAACTAAAACCAATCCTGCTTAAACTCTTAAAAAAAAAAAAAAAAAAAAAAGAAGTAGAAGGAACATTGCCTAGCTCATTCTGTGATGCCAACATTACCCTAATACCAAAGCCAAAGACAGCACAAGAAAGGAAAATTACAGTCCAATCTCACTAATGAAACCAGATGCTAAAATCCTCAACAAAATACTTGCTAATCATATTAAAAAACACATCAAATGAATTATACACCATGACCAACTGGGTTTCATCCCTGGTATGCAAGGATGGTTCAACATAAGAAAATCAATGTTATACACAACATAAACAGATTTTTTTAAAAATCACATGATCATCTGTATAGATGAGGAAAAGCATTTGACAAAATACAGCAACCTTTCCTGATAAAAACATTACAAAAGATAGGGATAGAAGGAAACTTCCTCAACATATAAAGGGTATATATGAAAAACCCACAGCTAACATCATATACAATGGTGAAATCCTAAAAGCTTTCTCTCTAATACCTAGAACAACACAAGGATGCCCACTATCACAGGTCCTATTAAACATTGTGTTAGAAGTACTTGCTTGGGAAGCGGCTGTGGCTCAATCGGTAGGGCTCCCGTTTGCCATATGGGAGGCCCCGGGTTCGGTTCCTGGGGCCTCCTGGTGAGGGCGGGCCCGCCCGCACGGCGTGGTTGGCTGACCCAGCGAGCACAAGCAGCAAGGGGGGGATGAATGAATGAATAAATAAAATCTTAAAAAAAAAAAAAAAAAAAGTACTTGCTTGAGCACTTAGACAAGAAAGGCATCCAAATTGGAAAGGAAGAAGTGAAAATTTCACTATTTGCAGATGACTTGATCCTATACATAGAAAGCCCTGAGAAATCTACAACAAAGTTTCTAGAGCTTATAAATGAGTTCAGTAAAGTCACAGATTATAAGATCAATGTGCAAAAATCAGTAGCATTTCTATACACAAATAATGAGCAATCTGTTGAGGAAATCAAGAAAAAAAAATCCCATTCACAATAGCAACTAAAGGAATCAAATACCTAGGAATACATTTAACTAAAGATGTAAATGACTTACACACAGAAAACTACAAAACACTGTTAGAGGAAATCAAAGAAGACTTAAATACAAGGAAGAATATTCCTTGTTCATGGATAGGAAGACTAAACATCATTAGGGAATCTATCCTACACAAAATGATCTACAGATTTAACACAACCCCAATAAAAATCACCACAGCATTTTTTACTGAATTGGAAAAATTAACTGTGAAATTTATGTGGAAGGGCAGGAGGCCCCAAATAGCCAAAGACATATTGAAAAATAAAAATGAAATTGGAGCAATCACACTATGTAACTTTAAAACATACTACAAAGGTACAGTATGTCAAAACTGGATGGAATTGGCACAAGGATAGACATACTGACCAATGCAAATGAATTGAGAATTCTGATAAAGATCCTCACATATACAATCTTCCGCTATTCAACAAGGCCACCAAGTGCCTCCAACTGGGAGAGAATGACCTCTTCAACAAATGGTACTTGGAGAACTGGATATTCATATTCAAAAGAATGAGAGAGGAACACCATTTCACACCTTATACAAAAATTAACCGAAGATGGATTAAAGATCTAAATATAAGAGCCAATACCATAAATACCTTGGAAGATAATGTAGGGAAACATCTATAGGATCTTGTAAAAGGAAATATTTTCATTAACTTCACACATAAAGCATGAACAGTGAAAGAAAAAATAGGTGAATGGGATCTCCTCAAAATTAAAAATTATTACACCTCAAAGGAGTTTGTCAAGACAGTGAAAAGACAGTCTACCCAACGGGAAAAATATTTGGTAACCATCTATCTGATAAGAGCTGACTATCCAACAGATATAAAAATGTCCTACACCTCAAAAATAAAAAGACAACCCATTTAAAATATGGTCAAGTGATCAGAATAGACACTTCTCTATGGAAGAAATACAAATGGCTAAAAAGCACGTGAAATGATGCTCAACATCACTAGCTATTAGGGAAAGGCAAATAAAAATTACAATGAGATATCATCTTACACCCATTAGACTGGTGGCTAATTAAAAATAACAGCGGACTACAACTGTTGGAGAGGATGTAGAATGGTGCAGCCACTGTGGAGTACAGTTTGGCAGTTGTTCAAAAAACTAACTATAGATCTGCCATATGATCCATCAATTTCACTGCTGGGTTTATACCCAGAAGAATTGAAAGCAAGGATACGAACAGATATATACACACCAATGTTCATAGCACCATTATTCAGTATTGCCAAAAGTTAGAATCAACCTAAATGCCCATCAACAGATGAATGGATAAACAAAATGTGGTATATACATACAATTGAATATTACTTAGCTGTAAGAAGGAATACAGTACTAACACATGGGATAACAAGGATGAATCCTGAGGACCTTATTTGAGTGAAGCAAGCCAGGCATTGAAGAAAAATATTACATGACCTCACTGATATGAATTAAGCAAATTGAGCAGACTCACAGAGCTAGAGTCTGGAAGATGGGTTTACAGGAAATAGAAAGGGAGAAGGTTGTGAGCCAACGCCCATATGGGTAAAATCTATGGTAATATGGAAGTGTGTAGTTTTACAGTGAAGGAATATGACAGGCATGTAGTGATAATAATGGGGTTGTACAGTGGGCTAGGTTGGGGAGGGAGGGTTGGATGGTCCATGGTACTGAGGGGAGGGTTGGAGGAGGGAGCAGGTGAACACTGGGTATTGACAAGTACGTGGTTGAAACTATGTTGGGAAAGCTCTTTGGGCAGTATGACAAGGAAGGGTTACTGGTTTAGGGTGTTTGATGGAGGGCATTCAGGACAGGGTGCATCTGGGGCAGGTTCCTAGGGAGTGTGCGAGTGATCATTTTGTCATAGTGTGCTGTATCAGTGGGTGGAGACCCACATAATGAGTGGGAAAGTGTTGGACTCCCATCCTGGGGAGGCCTGCTATGTTCTCAGAGGAGGGGGAGTCTCTTGAAAGCATGGGCAGTGCCTAATAGGGGAGGACAGACCAGTGTTGTTGCAAGTAACTATGAATCTTGTCCTTCAAGGAGTGAAGCCTGGTGGTTGCCATGGGACCCAAGGGGAGGGGGAGGGAGAATAGAATAAATGGAACAGGGGGTATTTTGGAGGTGATGGAAGTGTTCTACATGATCTTGCAATGATGGATACAGGCCATGTTAAATTTCATCAAAAATTTATAAAAGTGCATGGTCCAAAATGTAAACCATAAGGTAAACCATTGACCATGGTTAGTAGCTATGTTTCAATATTTGTACATCAGTTGTAACAAATGTATCATCCACATATAAAAGTGTTATTAATATGGGAAGTGGGGGGGAGGAGAAGGCGTTGGGTAAATGAGAATCCCCTGTATTCTGTATGTGACTTTATTTTGACCTAAACTTCTTTGAAGGCAAAATGAAAAAAAAAAAAAAGACACTGGAGGAATAAATGGAAGAATATGTCACTGTACATACAGGACAAGAGATCTTAAAGTGATGAAAGGCAAAATGTCCAAAAAGTTTAAAAATATTTTTCATTTTTTAATATTCCAATTTTTTATTATATTTTTAGTTGTTTTTTAAAATTTTTCTCTATTTTATTTTTTATGTTTAAAGACATATTATCAGCTGGACTGTCCAACTTAGCCAAGGGAGGGTCAGAACCATCCCCTGTGGACTGTATGGCCTCATTCAGCAAAGTACAACTTTGTTCATAGAGCCAGCTAACTCTCTAAGGTCCTACTGAGGCTTGTTCTTAGATGTACCATTTCCATTTAATGATGGAGCTTTGTTGAACTTCTCCTATTTTATTAGTAGGATTAGTGAATACCTACATGACTATGGCTGGTTTTTGTCTTAGAGTCAACAGAAGAGCAATCAGTGATTAAATGCTCAGTCTTCACTAAGGCCCAATAACAAGGTGAAAGCTGTTGATCAAGAGGTGGAAGGGGTACTTAGTGGCCACCTTAGATAGTTTGCATGTCCAAAACTCAGGGGCTGGTACACTCCAATAGCACTTTCTTGTGACTCCCTTGTGTGTAGGTAGGAGCCACCAAGACCTGTACTTCCATAGGTCTAACAAGTTCCATTGGCCCTAGTGGTAGAGGCCGTGTCACTGCATGTTCCTGACAGGGGTCACTACAGGGGCAACTGTGGCCTAGGAATAGGGGTGTGTATGGTTTGAAAGGGGTTTGGGGCCTTCCAGTGTCTGAGCCAGGCTGTGCGGTGTGGGGCATTGCTTAAGACCAGAGGGAATACCCTCCTGAGGATCCTTACCTGGTGGGGTGTCAGAAGTCATCAGAGGTGTGCCTCATTGGAATCTCCAGGGATCCTTGACCCTTGGCCTCTGGTCAGCCAGACAAATGGTCTGGTACTGCTAAGGCCAGCTCACCTTCTGGCCACCACCCTGGCCCTCAGAGTATGGACTTGAGCCAGGCAGATGGTATACTTCTGGGGCAGGAGTACCCAGGGCCTCGTGGCATCAAGGAAGGGCCTGTGGCCTGGAGCCAGGAACTGGGGGAACTAGGCCCCTGTAGCTGGGTGAGGCTCCACAGGGCCTGCTTCACAGCCTGATGCTTGAGGATCTGGGCCACAGTAGCTGTAACATATGGCTATAATAGCCTGAGGTTGCCTGAAGTCCTCTGATCTCAGAAGGTAAGCAGGGTCAGGCATGGCTAGTACTTGGCATGGTGACTGCCTGATAATACCAGGTGATGTAGGCTTTTGACAGCCACATGTCTGTCTTTCTGTATCTTCTTTTGTCATCCACCCCCAGAGCATGGCTCCTTCCAGCAAAGTCCTCAAGAAACTCCACCCCTGCAGTGTACCCTCATTGGTTGCCTCTACCATGTCTCCTGCCCACTACAGCACTGGCAGGTGGCACCAACCCCCCAGAGCTGGTGGGGGAGATGGTGGCCCCAACTGTGGAGGCAAAAACTCCTCACCTGCTAAAACTCTTCTCAACCATCAGTTCCCTAGCCCTTTGCACCAGGGGCTGCCTACCAGTTTTCACCACCCTAGATCTTTACTGCCTTCCCTGGCACAACAGGGATGAACCAAGGGAACATACATTCCCTTTGCCCCAGGCCCCATCTTACAAACTCTCCATGTCTTCCATTCCCCAGTGGACAAAGCCTACCCACCCACCCACACATCAGACCCCCTTGGGCATGTCCTTGGCCAGTACTTTCAAGAAACCAGGTATTTCTGTCTTTCCCATTTCTCAGCAAGCTCTGTTCTTCCCCCCATTTCCCAAATAAATTCTTTCTACTGGCCTAACTAAACTGGCATGTTCATAAATTCTTTTCTGCATCATAGCCAAGAGCCTGGAGGGTCCTGCTTGAAGTTTCTGTCATGAACAGACACTGGGAGCTTTGCATCCAGGTGATTCTAAAGTCAAGTCTTTCCCTAAGCTGCATAATATTTCATCGTGTGAATAGACCACAGTTTGTTTATCCATTCATCTGTTGATGGACACCTGGGTTGTTTCCAACTTTTGACAATGGTGAATAATGTTGCTGTGAACATCGGTGTGCAGATGTCTGTTCGTGTCACTGCTCTCAGTTCTTCTGGGTATATACCCACTAGTGGTATTGCTGGGTCATGTGGCAAGTCTATATTCAACTTCTATGAACCAAATATATTGTGTAACATATTGTTTGATTAAAAAAAATTTATATGTATCCATTACATTTAATTGAGAAATGTATATATTCATTCATCTATGTTTACTTTTTAGTTTTTAATTGTTTATATTTTCAATTATTAAATGTACAAAATAAAGTTAAAAAAAAAAAAAGGTAATCACATGAGGCAGAGCTCACTCTCTCTGCCTAGAGGGGTCTGCACCAAGTTTTTGGTGTATATTTCTGTCTTTCTTTCCCATTTCTCAGCAAGCTCTGTTTTTTCCCCCATTACCCAAATAAATTCTTTTTATGGGCCTAACTAAAAAAAAAAAAAAAAAAAAAAAAAAGAAACCATGTGGCACTTTTAGCAACACCCTGGTCCCTCTGTAGACCAAGGAAAAACAACAAATTGCATGGGAACCAGACAAGCAGGCAGGCAGGCATAGGTGGGCAGGCAGACAAAGGCAGTCAGAGACAGACATCCCAGGGCCCCATCCCTCACAGGACAGCAGGATTTGGATCGAAAGATGCCAAGGGAGATCAGCAGCATCCTCCAACCTCAGCTATTTCCTAGCCTGGAGGGCACACCCCTGGGCCTCCTTCCCTAGGTTCAAAGGGCCCTTGCTGGCTGCAAGTCAAACTTGAGCCAGGATCTCTTCTCCAGGATGAAGGGAGAGAGAGCTGCATGGCCTGCTCTAATGGAGCTTAGCTTTGGGTGGGTGGAAACCACCTGGAAACAGAGCAGGGAGTCAATCTAGCTGTCAGCAAGGTTTACAGAGTGAGGATTCACCTGCCAGGGAGAACTCTGCTGTCCCCCAAGAGATAGCCCATTGAGAAAAGGAACCCCGAAGAGGCAGGAAGAGGCTGACACTTTCCCGAGCTCTTGGAAACAGCATGGAATGTATTCCAGTTGCTCTTGGAAAGATCATCAGGAGCTCTGAGACTGCCCATGGTAGAATCCACTGTGTCACAGAGGCCTACTGGGCTGGTGTCCAGTGAGGGGTGGGGAGGGCATATGAAAAGGCTTCAGGGTGTGGGCACAGTGAGATTGTGGGGCAGCACCGTACCTAACCCAACTACACCCTCCAGGGACATATCTCTTAGCTGCAAGGGCCTTTCCAAGGAAGCCTGCACTGAGACCATAAAGGCACAGGACACAGGAGTGGAGGCTTTGCCCACTGCACTGGGCTGTAGAGGCTGCTAGTGTCAGGGAATTGCAGGGAGTCAGTCTCTGGAGCCCTGCCTCTCCTTGCAGACCCCTCAAGATCTGCCTGTCCAAAGCCATCCCAGTTCTTAGCTCCAAGGGCATCTACTCCCAGGTGATGATACCTTCAGATGGTCTGCCACCAAGCCAACATATGACAGTCTCCATTGCAGCCCCTGAATGGGGTTTCCTTGATAGGCTACTGGATGGAGCTGTTATTTGGTTCCTACTGCTGAGTTGAACAGATTGCCCATTGCACAAGTGTGTGTTGCTTGAATGTGCATGGATGGACCAGGCAGGACCTTGGTGCCAGCAGCTCCCCGAGTCCCAGCCCTCAAGGTAGATGTGGGCTTTCCACCTTGGGTGGTTCCAGTTGGGTTCTGAGGGCTGAGGATGGAGCCTGGCCCAGAACAGGTGTACTCATCCTAGGGAGGCCAGTAGGAGTGCCATGGCCACATGGGTGGGAGGATGCCACATGGCATGGGTGCACCCTATGGAAAGATAGGTGTGGGACAGCTTGTTTGGGGCTCCCTAGAGGAGAGACGTTCCTGAGTGCTGGGTGGAAAACAAGGCCTTGGGCATCCTCCTCACTCTAGCCTGGAGCACTCAGTCAAGTCCACTGTGTGGGTGGGGCCCTAGTGGGAAGGGCTGTCCAAGGACATGCTAGGTAGGGCCTGTTGGGCTGAGTAGCTATCCACTGGGCAGGCCGGCAGAGGGCGCTGGTGATTCTGGTTGGATGGCTGGGGAAAGCTGTGTCCTGGCAGGGGTGTGCATGGGGAGCCTGTCAGCTGAAAATGGGTATGTGTGAGCTTGTTGGGTGGAGGTTGGGGGTTTTCAGGGACTAAGCCAGGCTGGGCAGGCCAGGACAGTGCAGAAGGCCCGAGGACACACTTCCTGAGGATGGCCGACCTGGTGGGATGTCAGAAGCCAAGTGGAGACAGGCCTCTTTGGAAACTTCCTAATGAAGTGCTTTGTAACCTGGGAGCCCTTGCCCTCTGGTCTACCATATGGGGTAGCTGGGCACTATCAGGGCCCTCTCAATGCCTGGCCTGACTTCTGACCACTTCTCTGGCCCTTGGTGTGTGGGCATGGGCCAAGAGTGAGGCATACTGCAGTGGCCAGGGCATCTGGGTGGCTTGTGGTGGTGAACAGGGTCCAGTGGCCTGGAGCCTGGCTCCAGGGGCCTGTTGACCCTGCAGCTGGGCAAGATTCTGCAGCAATGTACAGCACAGGTTCCTGAGGCTCCAGGCTGTTACAGTCAGCATCTATGGCTATACCACCCTGAATGCATCTGATATAGCCTGATGTCTGATCTCTAAAGCTAAGCTGGGTGGGGTCTGGTTAGTACTTGGATTGGAGACCTTTTGGGAATACTAGGCCCTGTAGGCTTTTGCCAGCAGAATTTCTCTTGCATACATGCACTCTCTCTCTTTCTGTCTCTCAGCTCCTTCTTTTGGCAGTCCCTGCCCAGTGCATGGTTCCCTCCAGACAATGCCTCCAGTCCCTCTGCAACAGCCCTGAACCAGCACCATTGCCTCTACCATTCCACATATCCATTATGGCACAGGTAGGCAGCTCTATCCCAACTGCTCATTGGCTCTCCCCAGCCAGCACAAGCACAGGCCTGGCAGGGGTGGTGGAGACCCTGACTACAGAAGCAAAGAACCCTCACCTGCTAGACCTATTCTTGGCCATTGGTGCCCTAACTCTCCTTGGCACTTGCATGGAAATGGTGCCCAACAGTTGCCACCACTGTCTTTTGCTGCTTTCCCTGGTACAACAGGGATGAGATAAGGGAATATCCCTTCCTTTTGCAAGTGGACCCCATTCTACGTGCTCCCAGTGTCCTCCAGTCCCCAGGGGACAAAAGCTACCAACCATGCCTTGAGGATGTTCATAGCCACTGATCCCTAACAACCACATATGGCATTTTTAGCAACTCCAGGGGTCCCCTGTATAGATGGAGAAAAAAAAGTCTGGGAAATAGACACATACGAAGGGCCCATCAGTTCTTCTGCATGGGCTGGCAGGATTTGGAAGGGAAGATGCCAGGACAGACCACCAGTGGCTGCAGTGGCACATTCTGGAGACTCAAACTCACTGATTCCCAGCCCCAGGCCAGTGCCTTCCTCTCAGGGCCCAGCCCAAGCATGAGCTCCTGGCTCACCAGTCCCTCTCCATCCCAAACTCTCTTCTGTGTCCACCAGTCACCCACTGGATCAGAGTCCAGGCCCAAGGCCTGTGGCCTCCACTCCATCTGGCTGCATCCCTGAACTTCCTTCCCTCCAGATCAGAGGGCCCATGCTGGCTATACATCTGTTCTGTGCCAGGATCCATTCTCAGGAGTGAGAGGAGAGCTGGCTGAATGGCTTGCTTTCATAGAACTTAGAGTTGAATGGGTGAAGACCAATGGGAAACAGAGCAGGTCATCACTCCAGGGTAGGGAAGGTTTGCAGAGTTTGGGCTACCTTGCAGGGGAGAATGAAGAAATGCTCCTCCTCCCAAGTGATAGCCCCCTGGGAAAAAGGTCACCTGAATGCCTGGAAGTGCCTCAACCTATTCTTTCCCAAAGCCTTGGAAATAACATGAAAGGTGTTCCCATATCCCTTGGGTGGACTTCAGGATCTCTGCATCCACCTAGGTCAGAATCCACTATGGCACTAAGACCTCTCTGGGATGGTGTTGGGTGGGGATGGCACTGGCATGAGAATGCTGGATGTGGGGTGGTGGGGCAGCATCAGCCCTAACCCTACCACAAACCTCAGGGCCATAGCTCTGTGCCCCAAGGCTTTTTGTGAAAGCCAGCCCACAGACAGCAAAGATGCAGGAGGTAAGTGAAGGTCAGGGTCCAGGACAGAGAGCCTATAGGATTCGTGGAGGCTCAAGATGGCTGCTGAACAAATGACTGTAGATTAAGAAAATGGATGAATACAGTTAAGCAGAAATTATCATTTTTCCCAGTTTGGCAGGACAGGGTGTCTTAACTTTCTTCTTTATCCAACCTAGAGTTTGTGGTTGTTTTTATCTTTCCTTCAGTTTCTATAACTTTCTAAAGGGCTGGTACTATTTACTCAAATGAGTAAATGGCCTAAGGCTCATCTAAGAACCTTAGCTCTGAGAGGAGAGTGAGGGAGCACTATTTACAGTGGTGGGGGTCTTCAGCAAAGCTGTTATCTCAGTTTTGGATGAGGCATAAAGAGAGGGGAGAACATGCATATATGCCAAGAGGAAGCCAGAGAGGGAGAGCAGACATCTGAGGATTGAGCAAGGTTGTTGGGGCAAGATGAGAAGCAACATAGTCAAGGCCAACTGAAACAGGCCTAGTGATATTTTCTTATTCCAGTACCTTGTCCATCAATTGTTATATTTCCCTAAGACACAATATTTAGGATAGATTCAGTAAGTTAGGTAGAAACATCTTCTTATCCATTTGAGTATTTCTTACCATATTAAGTTAGAACAAAAAGGGGTTAACTTTCCCAGAAACCTGCCTTGCTCATCCTGCTGCTTCTGCCCCGCTCCCTCCCCTCTTCATATAGAGATTCTGTAAATAAAATCCAGACTTATGGTGTCCTGTGAAAGTCCTGTGTGATCTGCCTTTGTCTCAGCTCTCCAATTGCATCCCCAGTCAATTTTCCCTACTTTCTCTTCTGTTTCTTGAACTGGGGAACTGCTTTCCCCATTTTAGGCATTTGCCTCTCCTGTGACTGCTGCTGAGAAAGCCCTTTTTTTAGCACTCTGCATGACTGCATCCCTCAAATTCTTCAGAGCTAAACCTGAAGGTCACTTCATCTCCTTGCATGAAAGGAGATCTTGGTTATCACCCATACTTTATTAGTGATCATAATAGTCTTTTTAAAGATTTATTTTTGTGTGTGTGTGGTTTTTTAACTTTATATTTAGAGAAGTTTAGATTTATATTTAGAGAAAAATTACAATAAAATATGTGGAATTCCTATATAACACCCCCTGCACCCACACATGGTTACCCCTATTATTGACATCTTAGTGTGTTCCATTTGTTACAATGGATGAACCAATACTGAAGCATTGCTATTAATCAAAGTCTATAGTTTATAAAAATTCCTTCAATACCTTGCATGGAACAATGGCTATTTTTACTGGCATTTAATTAGGCCTGCTGGTAATAAAGCACCATCAAGGTGACTGTGATTTACCATAATGCCAGCTTTTCAGTGTATGTAAGTGCACAACATTCCAGGTTGTGAAATGAGTAAGAGCAAAGATTTATTGTTCTCTTCCCTCTGGAGTGTATAAATACTCAACACTCAAACAGTACAGTCTCTCCTCCCCTAGTGGGAAATGTAGAGCAGCCACCTACCAACTCTGGCCTGAGCATTTGGCTTCGCTGGGAGACTGGCCATGATTGAATCATTTCCCCTGTTCTTTGGACCATTTGTGCTAAGTAATAAACTGTTCATTTATGAAAATATTTTTTTGTGTCTGAGCCTGTTTCCAAGATGCACTGTAGAGCAACTGGCTTCACTGATTTTGGGGTTGCAAGCAGAGTACCTTGCAAATTATGGAATGGAATTGGTCAAATTTTTGGCAATTATTTTCATCATTCTTTCATACTTTTTGTATGGTAGTGTCATGAGCAAAACATGACTGATGGATTTGTGTGCTGAATTGAGGGTTTGCCTCTTGTCTACTATCTTGGGTACAGGTAATGACCCACAGTTGGGGTATCTATGGCATGCTATCTGCACCCTCTGGAGGAAGGGTGCCAATAAATGGGACATTGAAAACCCTCCATGAATTTCAGGGAGTTGGCTAGCTGGTTTCATCCAGAGATCAATGAGGTTGGGCTTCCAATGACTGGCATACACTCCCCTGGCCGATGGCTTCTTATATCTTTTCTCATTCTAGAACTAGAATTATCCACAATCAGGCCTCCAAGACTAATATTGTGGTGAGTGTGAGACCAGTCATTATTCAGGAGACTATAAGAAATAAAGATGGTGACCTGGAGGGGAAAACAAATTTATGAGACATTAGGGAAGATGGCAGAGTAGGGAGCTGAAGTACTCAATCCTACCACAACAACTATAAAACAGGCAGGGACCATCTGAATGGACATATTTCAAATGTCCAGAGTCCATAAGACCACTGTACAACATCCAGGGAAGAGCAGGAGGAAGAGGCCAATAAACTATGGTATAGAACTGTAATTGTTGTCTCCAAGTTGCAGTTATTGATGCCCATCCTACAATCTCACAGCAGACCACCCTCCATGTGGTACAGTCCCTGTATAGCTGGTACTGACAGAAAGGGATGTAAAAATCCTGTTCCCCAAGAACAGTGGAGGTACCGCTGATCACTGATCACAGCTTTTGATTATTGAATTCAGATCACTGGGTGTTGGTACAAAGGGAAGTTATTGTTTCAACCTGCTCTGAACACAGTTGGTGGGAGCCAATGTTTAAACCTTTCCTGGACAGGGGCAGAGGCAGTGGTGATTTAAAGATGCAGTCCTTCCCCAGGGCTGTGGGGAACAGTAAGCTGAAGTGCTGCAGTTGCTTGTCAGGCCAGGAAAGTTCAGCTTTAGGGAGCCACCAAAGATTTTGTTGCCCTTATTGTCCTCCTCCATAGGACACATTGGAACAAGACTGCACCATCTTCATTGATCCCTGACCTTGTATGGCTGGGAAAGAACAACTTTGGAGATTCATCCCTGGGGTGACCATCCTACCAGAATTTGTACTATACATAAAAGCAGCATGAGTCAATGAAAGGAGCATAAAAAATATAGAAGTGGACAGTCTGGGACAAAGCCCTTCCAGCTTCAAATACTCTGGAGAGGGCTGTGTGGAGAGGGAAAGAACAGATAACCAAACTCCTATAAACCGTGGAACTCCAAAACAACTAACAAACAAGTCCACAGGACAAGACAGAGGCCTAGAAAAACAGTGAAATCCCTGCACACTACATTTCCCTTGGGCAAACCTTCCTGATAGGAAGGCTGAAGCTCAAGAAAATATTTGTCTTCTCACCAACTGGTTACAAAGTAAAAAGAAAAATACATCTCAGAATTAACATTTTTAATTATTAATAAATAGAGTGTGCAACAAAAGAACACAATACAAACAGAGAAACAGGAAATAATGCCCCATCCAAAGGAAGAGGATAAAAATACTGAAATCACCAAAGAAGAAGATAGGAATATAGACACACAGAACAAAGTCTTTTAAAAAGAGACCTAAAAAAAAAAAAAAAAAAAAAAAGAACAATATGAAAGTCTAGGTAAAGAGATAGAAAATTTTAAAAGTAACAAAACAATAGTATTGAAGTTGAAGACCACAATAACTGGTATGAAAAATGGCCAGGAGGATTTCAAGAACAGATTGCAGTTAGCAGTGAACTTGAATAAAGACACTTGAAATGAATCAGCCTGAGGAGCAGAAAGGGAAAAGAAATATTAAAAGTGAAAATGGCCTAAAACATCAATTGCATACCAATATATACATTATGGATCTGCCAGATGGAGAAGAAAGATAAAAAGGGCCAGAAGGGATATCCAAAGAAGCAACAACAGAAAATGACCCAAACTTATAAGAAGTTGTGAATATGCAAATTCAAGAAGATCAGAGATCAACAAACCTGATAACCACAAAAAAATATAACCCACCAAATATTGATTACACTACTAAATGCAAAGGACAATGAGAGAGTTCTAAAAGCTACAAGAGAAAAGCAACATTTTACATACAAGGGAGTCCTAATTAGATTGAGTGCTGATGGATTTCTCATCAGAAATCAATGGAGGCAAGAGGGCAGTGGGTTGAAATACTTTAAAAGTGTTGAAGGAAAACAAATGCCAGCCAAAAATGTATATACAATGAGCCGCTCTTTCAAAAATGAGGGAGAAATTAAGACATTCTCAGGTAAATAAAACTGAGTGAATTCATCACCACTAGATCTGCCCCACAAGCAATGCTAATGGGAGTTTTTCAGACTGAGATAAAAGTACCCTAGAAAGTGCTTCAAAGCAGCCTAAAGAAACAATGACCTGCAGTAAAGGTAACCATTATGGCAATTGTAAATGCCAGAATTATTGTATCGTATTGCTTGATATGTAACTCCAATTATTGCTTCCTACAAGTGCTAAAATGCCAATACATAAAAGGTAATGATAAATCAAGGTTTTTGTACTACAATGTACAAAGATATAAATGGTAAGAAGTACAAAAATGGTGTGGGTTCAGAGGTTTATAGTTTATATGCGTGCTATTGAAGTTAAGTATCAAACTGAAGATAATTGTCATGTGTTTAGCATGATAAATTTCAACCCCATGGTAACCACAAAGAAAACAAATGAAAAACACATCCAGAAAGAAAGGGGAAGGCACTCAATATGGTACAATACTTGAAAGCACATTAATATTAAATAGAAGTGAGTGTTCCAAGCAGGGAGCCATGTAAAATTACAGCTTCCCATCAAACTGAGAGGGATACATCAGACCAAAGGAAGACTCAGTCAAGTTCAGTTTGGGAAGCAAAGAACATTTAATAGGGGGCGTATGCAGGACCTCATCCTCAGTGATCCAGAGGGGAGATCCTTTCTCCTGGAGAGTCTAAGACTGGTCATGGCCTAAATCCTCATCTGTGGCAGCAGTCAGAGAGCATGACACTTCTGAACCTCAAGCAGCACTTGCCACAGGGCAAGAGGGGACTTTCATATCACATGTCTATATATGGATGGAGAGGCTATGTGAGGGGGGAAGCATGATTAAAAAGCACAGTACTTAAGTCAGATAATCAAGGCCCAGACACTCACAGTGTTTTCCAGCAGTGCAGAAGTTACACTTTCACAGTTATTATGTAAAATGAGCATTTACAGTGTTTGTCAGTAGGGCTGAAGTTACATCTTTACAGTAGTTACTAAAGGATCTATTGATACAAAGGTGATCAAGCAGTTCACAGATCAGATTATTCTTAGAGTTCCTGGGAGAGAAGTCTAAGTATATATTTTACTTATCAGTCATGAACTCACAGTTATTTCTCAAGTCTTGCTTCAGGGGAAAAACCTGAAAAAGTTGTGGGAAAAATGCAAAGCCATATATGCTACAGTGAGAGACAAAAACAGTATAAGACTTACAAAGTGAAATAGAAAAATGCCAGAAGAAATTTCTATATTTTCAGTAGTGCCTTTAAATATGAATGGAATAAACTCTTCAGTCAAATGGAAGAGATTGGCAAAATGTATTAAAAAGCATATACCAAATATATGGTGTCTGCAAAAGACTTATCTTTTTATTTATTATTATTATTTTTTACTTTATATTGTACATTTAATAATTGAAAATATAAACAATTAAAAACTAAAAAGTAACACAGATGATTGAATATATACATTTCGCAATTAAATGTAATGGATACATATAAATTTTTTTTTAATCAAACAATATGTTACACAATATATTTGGTTCATAGTAATGCATTCATACAGTATTTGGCAAGAGACTTATCTTACATTCAAAATACAAATAGGTTGAGGGTGAAACATGGAAAAAAATATGCCATGCAAGTTGTAACCAAAAGAGAACTGAGGTGGCTATACTAATATACGACAAAATTGTCTTTAAATCAAAAACATATATGAGGGACAGATAAGGTAATTACATACTGATAAAGCAAATAACTCAATAGGAAGGTGTAACAATTATAAATATATGCACCTAATTGCAGAAGTCAAAAATATATGAAGCAAATCTGATAGATTTGCAGGGAAAAATCAAAAGTTCTACATTAATAGTAGGAGACTTTAATACACCATTCTCAATAAGGTATAGAACATCTAGTGAGAAGATCAATAAGAAAGTACAGGACTTGAATGATACAAATATTGTCTCACAAAACAAGTCTCAATAAATTAAAAAATATCTAAACCATACCATGTATACTCTCCAACCACAATGGAATGAAGTTAGAAATAAATAACAGAGAGATAAAGGGGAAATTCACAGACATGTGGAAATTAAACAGTATAATCTAAAACAACTAAAGGTATAAAGAGGAAACCAAAAGCATAATTGGGAAATATCTTGAACTGAATGAAAATGAAAATATACAAAAAAACTTTTGGGATGCAGCAAAAGCAGGGTTGAGAGGGAAATTTATAGTTCTAGATGCTTACATTAACATTGAATAAAAACTTCAAATTAGAGCTAACATCAAAACTGGAAGAATATACAGAAGAAGAGCAAACTAAACCAATAGCAAGGAGAAGGAAGGAAATAAAGATAAGAGCAGAGACAAATGAAAAAGAAAATAAAACAATAAAGCATTAACAAAACCATGTTTATTCTTTGTAAAGATCAATAAAATTGACAAACATTTAGCTAGGCTGACAAATAAAGAAAATCAGAAATGGAAAGGGAGACATTACTTACCATCCTTACTGAAATAGAAAAGGACCATAAGTGGATTCTATGAACAAATGTTTCTTAGTCTGTCACAGGCTGCTGATGCAAAATATCAGAAATCATTTGGTTTTATAATTAGAATTTTATTTAGGATAAAAGTTTACAATTTTGAGGCCATGAAATGTCCAAATCAAGGTATCAGCAGAGATGCTTTCTCACCAATGTAAGCTACTGGTGATAGTGGGGGCCTCCCATGCAGCAAAGCAAAATGGTCACCATTTTTTGTCAAGTCCCCTGCCTTCCCTTACAGAATCTGCCATCTCCTGAGCTCAGCTGTGGACAAGCAGTCATAGGACTTTTCTCTTCCAGGGCCTCCTCTGCAGTCTTGGCTGCTCTGCTTTCTTCCCAATTTCACCTGTGGGCTATCAGGCATATGACTTTTCTCTTCAGGTCTGAACCATTCTGTGGGCTAAGGTCCATAAATTTTGGCTACTAGTGGTCCTTGAGTCCTCTCTCACATGGCAGGATCAAAATGGCACCTTCCTTTTTCTCTTTTTTCTCCATTTACATAAGGCCCATCAAGAGGGTAGAATCCCAAACTGTGTCACACTTCACTGATGTAGTACAATCAAAAGGGCCCCATGTCCACAGAAAGGGATTACTTAAAAAACCTAATCTTTTACTTTTTGGGAGGCATAGAAGAACTTCAAACTGTCACAAGATGTACGGCAATAAATTATATAACCTGGATGAAAAAGACAAATTCTTAGAAGCACATAAAACACCTACATTGATTGAAGAAGATGAAACAAAGTATGTCACCTGGAAACTAAAAAAAAAAAAAAAATGCTCCCACCAAAGAATAGTTCAGGACTACATGGCTTCACAGGAGAATTTAAACAAATATTCAAAGAAGGCTTAACTCTAATTCTGCTCAAACTCTTCCAAAAAACTGAAGAGGAGGGAAAACTACCTAACTCAGGTTAGGTATAACTCAGCATTATCTTCATAGTATATCCAGATAAAGATACCACAAGAAAGGAAAACTACAGACCAAAAATCTCATTAATTTAGAAGTAAAAATTCTCAACAAAATAATTAGCAAACTGAATCCAGCAGCATATTAAAAGAATTATGCATGATGATCAAGTGGTAATCATCCCTGATATGCAAGTTTGGTTCAACATGAGAAAATCAATTAATGTAATCTATCACACTAAAAGAATGAAAGAAAATACCCACATGATAATCTCAATCAAAGGAGAAAAGGCATTTGACAAAATACAGCACCCTTTGTTGATAAAAACACTTAGAACACTAGGAATAGACATGAAAAAGGGCATATATGAAAAGCCCACAGCTAACATCACAGACTGAAAGCCTATCTAAGATCAGGAATAAGACAAAGATGAACACTGTGTTTCCTATTATTCAACATTGCTCTGAAAATTCTCACCAGAGAAATGAAGCAAGAAAAAGAAATAAAGACATCCAAATTGGAAAAGAAAAAGTAAAACATTCCCTATTTGCACATGATATCATCCTATATACAAGAAAATCCTGAAAAACCTACAACAAATTTCCCAGAACTAATAAACAAATTCATCAGATTGTCAGGCGATAAGACAAAACCCAAAAATCAGTAGTGCTTTTATACACAAACATTGAAAAATTGGAAGAAGTGAAGGAAAAAATCCATTCACAGTGACAAATTAAAAAATCAAATATAAAAGAATAAATTTAATCAAATATATAAAGGACTTCTAAACAGAATATGACAAAACATTGCTAAAGGAACTTTTAAAAGATCAAATAAATGGAAGGATATCACATGTTCATGGGTTGGTTATCATTCTGATGCCAATACTACCCAAAGCAATTTGTAGATTCAATGCATTCCCAATTAAAATTCAAACAAGTTTCTTTGCAGAAATGGAAAAGCAAATCACAAAATTTATAAGGATATATAATGTATTGCCCTGAGTAGCTAAAGCCACCTTGAAAAAGAAGACTAAAGTTGGAGGACTCACACTTCCTAATCTTAAAGTTATAACAAATCCACAGTAATCAAAAGAGCATGGTATTGTCACAATGACAGACATATAGAACAATTGCATAGAATTGAGATCTCAGAATTCAAACTTTACATTTCTGGCCAACCAATTATTGACAAGATGGGAAAGACCTCTCAATATGGAAAGAATTGTCTCCTCAGCAAATAGTGCTAGGAAAACTGGACCACAATGCATAAAAAATATGTACACCTCTATCTCACACCATATAAAAAAATAAAGACAAAGTTGTAGGATTCCATTTATTTAATATGTAAATATAAATCAATTTATAAAGATAAAGTTAGATTAGTAGTTACGTAGGGTTGTGGAATGATAGAGGGATTGCAAGGTGACTGCTAAGGGGTGTGGAGTTTTTTTGTTTTTTTTTTTGGAGTAATGAAATTGTTCTAAAACTTTTTTGGTGATGAAGGCACAACATTGTGATTATACTAAGACCCAGTGAGTATACACTTAGGATAGATTGTATGGTAAGTGAATATATCTCAATAAAATTGCTTTAAAATAAATAAATATTTAAGAATAGTCAGAAATAGCAGCTAGGTACAGCATGGGAAGCATAGAGAGATTGAGAGGTGATGAATTTTTTGTCTTTTTATTATTATTATTGAAATAATGAAAATGCTCCAATAATGACTGAAGTGATGAATACATACTATGTGATCATGCCAAATACCACTGACCTTATACTTTGGATGGATTGAATGCTTTATTAATATGTATCAAAACTGATTCTTTTATAAAACTTAGTTATAAGATTTCTTTATTTGCATGCTCTGCATCTTAATTTTTTAATAATTAATGTCAAGGACAAGATTTCCAAATGTTGACCACCATAAAAGCATTGCCTATGGGCACTGCAGATTTTGGAATCTATTAGATATCTGATTATTAACAAGATGATTTTCAGTGCATTTTGCCTGGGTACTTCCTACTGGGACATTAGTGAGGGACAATGGGAAGGATCTGGACCTCTGCCTGGCACAGTGAACTACTGTGTGCATGATTCTCACACCCACTGATAAAGATTCTAGTCACCAAGGTGAAGTATTGTTTCCTCTAAGATTAGGAACAAAGTGACCACATCTCTTCCTCCTCTTCAGATTTTTAATTACTGACACAGGAAAGGAAACCAGGGAGGTATATTCATTTATGTAGGAAAGACTCCAAAATCACAAACTTCACACATTCTCCTATACCCAAATCTGTAACATTTTTACTGTTGCTATCTATAAAATCAGCCATCAGATACCCACTTATTTGCCCAAAAACCTCAAACAATAACTCTCACAGAAACATGATTATTGATGCACACAACCTCACCAATCTCTGAATAAATGATTTCCCATGATTTTTCATTGAATCCACTCTCCACCATGAATTTTCTGGAAATCCCTCAAGGGGTTTCATCCTCTAATAAAGACTTCTCCCTCTTATTTCATGTTTTTGTGGTTATCCTTAAACTGAGTTTTCTTTAGCACACTAAAGCTTAGGTTTGACTGAATGTTAGTGCACAGTGATTACAGATATAGTGTTTCACTTGTGGAGTTCACTCATTTAATTTAAAGAATAAATTAGGAATTAAGGCAATCCCACATTGAGTACATGTATAGGATTCCTCAAATGTTATTTCACAGATTAGCTTAACAGAGTGCTAGATGAGGCCTCTCCAACTCCATTATATTTATATTATGAGTTCTCTCACATAGTATATAATCTAACCTTCTACTAAAGGCTTTGCTACAGAGATGACATGCATGTGAATTCTTGCCAGTATGATTGTCCTTAGATTATCTGAAGTAGTACAGATGACTACAGGAACTTCTGAACTGATTAAAAACAGGGAAGAAAACCAGTAAGATGGTGGCAGAGTAAGGAGCTCCTAGAGTCAGTCAGCTTGTGCTACAGGGCAGTTAGTAATCAACCAGAGCTATCTAAAGCACCTGTTTGGGAGCGCCAAGAGACCAGAAAAGCATCCTGCAACATCCTTGAAAGAATGGAAGGAGGACACTGCTCATCTGCAGAGAAGATTCATAAGTAGAGCACTCCATACTTTGGAGGCCAGTGCCCATCCTCCACTGGTGGCACAAGCCACCTTGGGAGCTATTCTGTGGCTGGAATTGGAAACTCCACTTTCCAAAAATGGGGGAGGAAGAGACTGAGGGCCACCAACTGCAGGTACTGATTAGTATATTCAGTGGGCTAAAGTATAATCTTAAGAACAGCTAAAGTTTGAACCTGTCCAAGTCAGAAAGAGGCCATTAGCCCCCATTTTAACTCTAATCCCAGCATGAGGGAAAATGGGATGCACTGAAAATCACAGTGCTGGTAGGGACCAGCTTCTTTCCATCCAGATCAGATTACTGCTCTAGCCTATGCCCTAGTCCCAGCTCTAGCAGGGAGGACGCTGGGGGTATCTGTTCCAGCCACTCTGGGAAAATACAGGCCATGCCATGGAGGCTTGTGAGCACCCTACTCTGGCAGCACATGTCACCTCAGTAACTATTCTGTGGCTGGGGCTGGAAGTTCCATTTCCCAAGAACAGGGGCAGTAGAGACAGATGGCACCAACCTCAGCTACTTAGTAAATTCAGTTGGCTCAAGTATAACCCTAAGAGCAGCTTAAATTTCTCACTCTCAAAGTCAGAAAGAGGCCAGTAGCCACCATTTTTACTCCATACCTGACATGAGGGGAAGTTGGGCTGATTGAAAGTCACAGTGACAGTAGGGACTGGTTTCTTTTCAGTCAAATCAGTCTGCAGCCACAGCCTAGGCTTCAGGCCCACCTCTGGCAGGGAGGAAGCTGGAGGGACCTGCACCAGCCTCTCCAGGTAACTACAGGTACATTCAGCTGGCACAGACTGAGTAGTTGGAAGTCTACAAGAGAAACTGGTCATTTTGGACCCACATCTGCAGCACCATCCCCACCTCAGGCAGAAGATGAAAGGGTGTGAAATTTCATCAGTCTCTCTGGGCAACTACAGAGATTTGGTTTATTACACATGGCTGTGGCTCTGTCCCTAGCCCTGGCAAAGGAGAAAGGTGGGATAAACTTCATTGGTCCCTGAGGCAATGCAGGCAGCTTAAGCCTCCACAACTTAAAACACCAAATACATCCTTGCTTCCTACTACACAACTAGCAAGGAAGAACTGGCAATAAAGCCCTAAACTAAAGGGAGAAATTGCACCCTGAATAAATTCATCTAGTAACTAAATGCCAAAACAGCAACAAAAAATTACAATCCATACCAAGAAACAGGAAGATATGTCACAGTTAAAGGAAAAAGTTAAGCTTCCAGATGACATAAAGGATGAGACAACTAATCATAGATGTTCAAGCAAATCTCCTTTATAAATTCAATGAGATGGTTAATGGGATTAAAGATTATAAAAAGACACTAGGTGAGCACAAAGAAGAATTTGAAAGCATATAGAAAAATAGCAGATCTTACAGGAAGGAAAGTCACAATAAATGAAAGTAAAAATGCACTGGAATCATATAGCAGCAGATTTGAGGAAGCAGAAGAAAAGACTGGTGAGCTTGAAGAAATGGCCTATGAAAGCAAACATACAAAAGAACAGATGAAGAAAAGAATGGGGAAAAAAATGAACAAAATCTCAGGGAACTAAATGACAGCAAGGGATGAGCAACATATGTATCATGGATGTCCCAGAAGAAGAGAAAGGAAAGGGGCAAAAGGAATATTTGAAGAAATAATGGTAGAAAATTTACCAAACCTATTGATGGACATAGAAATCCATATCCAAGAAGCATGATGTTCTCCCATCCAAATAAATCCAAAAAGACCAATTCCAAGATACATACTAATCAGAATGTCAAATGCCAAAGACAAGGAGAGAATTCTGAGAGCAGCAAGAGAAAAGCAATGAATAACATATAAGGAATACCCAATAAGATTAGTGCTGATTTCTCATCAGAAACTATGGAGGCAAGAAGACAGTGGTATGATATATTTAAAATATTGCAAGAGAAAAACTTCCAGTCAAGAATCTTATATCCAGTGAGATTGTCTTTCAAAAATGAGGGTGAGTTTAGAATATTCACAGATAAACAGAATCTGAGTGAGTAGTTTGTAATCAAGAGATCAGCTTTGCTAAATACGAAAGGGTGTGCTACAGTCTAAAAAGAAAAGACAGGAGAGAGGATTCGAAGAGAGTCTAGAAATTAAGTTTATGTCAGTAAAAGTAACAAAGTCTCAAAAGACTGGTGAAAATAAAATATGACAGGTAAAAGACAAAGGTCAAAATAGGTGA
The DNA here is from genome assembly GCA_026826555.1 of Tolypeutes matacus. Taxonomy (NCBI): domain Eukaryota; kingdom Metazoa; phylum Chordata; class Mammalia; order Cingulata; family Chlamyphoridae; genus Tolypeutes; species Tolypeutes matacus. The sequence continues at coordinate 4,343,524 of JAKSZT010054160.1, forward strand.
AATAAGAACTGTCTTTACAGTAGTAACATTGAAGATTAATGGATTAAACTCCCCAATCAAAAGATACAGACTGGAGGAATGGATAAGAAAATAAGAGCCACATATATGCTATCTGCAATAGAGACTCAGCTTAGACCCAAGGATACCAATAGTTTGAAAGTGAAAGCCTGGAAAAAGATACTCCATACATGAAGTACGCCCCCCCCCCCCCGGAAGAGAAAAAAAAAAAAAAAAGCCAGAGTAGCTGTACTTATATCAGATGAAATAGACTTTAAAATACACTACTAATGTGCAATCTGAGGAGGAAGTCAGGAAAGAAAAATCCATTTGTGACAGCAACTAAAAGAATCAAATACTTAGGAATAATCTTAACCAACAACGTAGGGCACTCGTATTCAGAAAACTACAATGCATTGTTAAAATAAATAAAAAAGACCTAAATAATTGGAAGAGCATTCCATGCTCACAGACTGGAAGACTAAATATAATTGAGATGTCAATTCTACTCAAATTGATATGCAGAGTCAATGCTATCCCAATAAAAATTCCACCAGCATTTTTAAAATAAATGGAATATATGATTATCAAAATTATTTGGAGGGGTATATGGACCCAAATAGTCAGAAATATCTTAGAAAGGAAAAGCAAAGCTTGAGGACTCTCACTTCCAGACTTTAAGTCATATTACCTAGCTACAGTGGTAAAAACAGTATGGTACTGGCATAAAGACAGACACATAGACCAATGGAACCAAACTGATGGTTCAGAAACAGACCCTCACATCTGTGGTCAAATAATTTTTGACAAGCCTGTCAAACTCATCCAGCTTGGGCAGAACAGTCCATTCAACAAATAGTGCTGAGAGAACTGGATATCCATAGCCAAAAGAAAGGAGGACCCCTGTCTTACACCTTATAAAGAAATTGACTCAAAATGGATTGAAAACTTAAATATAAAAGCAAGAACCATGGAGCTCCTAGAAGAAAATGTAGAAAAACATCATCAAGACCTGGTGGTAGGTGGTGGATTCTTAAAGAAGATAAGAGGAGGACTGAGATGGACTACTGATGCTTAATATATGTAAGAGTTTTAATTGACTTTACTGTAAAATGTGGAAATGTAAAGAGTTGATGGTAACACATTAGAATGGGTAACAGCTGGTTTATACATGGGAATGTGGCTGGAAAGTATAGTCTAGGGATATAAATATCAATTGAAAGAAAGCTAGAGAATACTTTAGGGACTGAATAACACAATGATCCAGAGGTGGATGAGAATTTTGGTTGATGGTACAGATGCAAGGGTGGTCTTTGTGAGATACAGCAGATGTACATCACTATTGCAGGGTGGTAGGAATGTGGAGAAGCATGGGAAAAATACAACTGAAGTGACCTATGGAATGTGGTTAATGTTCAGTAGAATATTCATTCATGTATGCCAAAGATGTACTGTGTTGATAAAGGGGGAGTATGGAAAAAGTGTGCCACATGTACACTATGGACTATGGTTAGTAGTAATAATCAGATGATATTATCTCATAATCTGTAACAAATGTTCCACCATGGTGTGGTGTGTTGATAGATGTTGTATGGGAATCCTGCACATGTGCATGATTGTTTTGTTAAGTTCACAACTTCTGTAATAAAATTATACTTAAAAAATAATAATAGGGTGGGTTGGGGGAAAAATACACCAAATGTAAGATATGGACTGTAGTTAGTAGTAAGATTTTGTTGATATTCTTCCATAATTTGTAAAAATGTTTCATAACAATGCAATGTGATGGTGGTGGGTTGATATATGGGACCCCAGTATGATGTTATGATGTTATGATGATGTATGATGTTTTGCATGTTTGCTTTGTAAGGTCATAACATTTACTACACACTTATTGTTTATGTATGTTCATTTATAAATGATATATTAGGTTGGTCCAAAAGTAATTGCAGTTTTGCATTGTTGAAATTTTTGATTTGATATTGGAATATATTCTTAAATAAATGTGGTTATGTTATACTATCATTTTAAAATGCATTTCTCACTTTATGTTTTTTTGCTAATGACATTACTTGCTATTTACTTTATATTATTTCAGACTATAGAATTGATGTTAGACAAAAAGCAAATTTGAGTGATTTTCTTATTTGATTGCAAAATGGGTTGTAAAGCAACAGAGACAACTCACAACATCAACAACACATTTGGCTAGGAATGGCTAATGAACCTAAAGTGCAGTTGTGGTTCAAGAACTTTTGCAAAGGAGATAGAGCCTTGAAGATGAGGAGTATAGTGGCTGGCCATCAGAAGTTGACAACAAGCAATTGGGAGCAATCATGGAAGCTGATCTTCTTACAACTACACGAGAAGTTGCTGAAGATCTCAACATCAACAATTCTATAGTTGTTCGGCATTTGAAGCAAATTAGAAAGGTGAAAAAGCTTGCTAAGTGGGTGCCTCATGAGCTGACTGAAAATAAAAAATCACTCTTTTGAAGTGTCATCTTCTCCAACAACACGAACCATTTCTCAATCAGATTTTGACATGTAATGAAAAGTGGATTTTATATGACAACCAGCAATGGCCAGCTCATTGGTTGGATCAAGAAGCTCCAAAGCACTTCCCAAAGCCAAACTGGCACCAAAAAATCATGGCCAGTGTTTGGTGGTCTGCTGCCAGTCTGATCCACTACAGCTTTCTGAATCCCAGTGAAACCAATACATCTGAGAAGTATGCTCAGCAAATTGATGAGATGCACCAAAAACTGCAATGACTGCAGCTGGCATTGGTCAACAGAAAGGGCCCAATTCTATTCCATGACAATGCCCAATTGTACATCGCACAACCAACACTTCAAAAGTTGAAAAATTGGGATACAAAATTTTACCTCATCTGCCATATTCACCTGACTGCTCACCAACTAATTACAATTTCTTCAAGCATCTTGACAACTTATTGCAGGGAAAACACTTCCACAATCAGCAGGGTGCAGAAAATGCTTTCCAAGAGTTTGTTGAATCCTGAAGCACAGATTTTTATGCTACAGGAATAAACAAACTTATTTCTCATTGGCAAAAACGTGTTGATTGTAATGGTTTCTATTTTGATTAATAAAGATGTGTTTGAGCCTAGCTATAATTATTTAAAATTTAGTCTGAAACTACAATTAATTTTCCACCAACCTAATAAAAATAACAATGGGGGGGGGGGTTGGAGGAAAAATACAACAAATGTAAGATTAAAAAAAAAGTGCAAAAAAACAAAGGGGAGCAGATGTGGCTAAAGTGGTTGAGAGACTGCTTCCTACATGGGAGGCCCCAGGTTTGGGCTCCAGTGCCTCCTAAAAAAAAAAACAAAAACGAGCAAACAAATGAAAAAAACAACTCATGGGAGCCAATGTGACTCAGTGGTTGAGCACCAGCTTCCTGCATATGAGGTCCAGGGTTCAATCCCTGGCCCTGGTAACTCAAAAAAAAAAAAAAAATATATATATATATATATATATATTATTCACTATGTGAGTTTTCTGGTGTATTTAAGGTTAAATCTATGGCTGAAGTCTCTTGAATATTCAAAATCTTTATAGTGTGAGTTATTTCATTTAAAGTCAGAATATTGCCTGGCGGCTTTCTGAAATTCTTAACATTCATAGGGATTCTCTCCAGTTTGGGTAATCTCCTGTTGTCTAAGGCTAGTGCAATTAAGGTTTTCCCATACATAGGATATTATGGTTTCTGTCCAGCATGAGTTCTTTCATGTTGCTGGAGGGCAGAACTGCAAGTGAAAGGTTTCCCATATAGACAATATTCATGGGGTTTCTATACAATATGAGTTCTCTCATGTTGTTTAAGATTAAAATATTGACTGAAGTATTTCCCACATAAATGACACTCATAGGGTTTTTCTCCAGTGTGAATTCTCTCATGTCTTTGAAGACAGGAATGTCGACTGAAAGCTTTCCCGCATATATGACATTCATGGGGTTTCTCTCCAGTGTGAGTTCTCTCATGTTGTTTAATGGAAGAGCGATAAGAGTAGCCTTTCCCACAAATATGACATTTATAGGGTTTCTCTCCACTGTGAGTTTTCTTATGTTCTTTAAGATGATAATGTTGAATGAAGGCTTTCCCACATAGGTGACACTCATAGGGCTTCTCTCCAGTGTGAGTTCTCACGTGTTTTTTAACAGAAGAGTGATGAGAAAAGACTTTCCCACAAATATGACACTCATAGGGTTTCTCTCCAGTGTGAGTTCTCTGATGTTGTTTAAGATAAGAATATTGAGTGAAGGCTTTCCCACATAGATGACATTCATGGGGTTTCTTTCCAATGGGAGTTCCATTGTATTGTCTGAGATCAGAGTGTTGCATACAGTTTTTAGCACTTTGGTCACATTCATATGATTTATTTCTAGGTTGAACCTGCTTATGTTGCTTAAAAGATGAATGGCCATTGAGGACTGTTGCAAGTGGTTTCCTGAAATAGGATTTTTTTCTTGTGTGAATTAATGCATGTTGGGTCACTGTGGATGTGTGAGTGGAATCTTCTTCCAAAAAATTAAATTTAAAGGAATTCTTTTGGGTGTGAGATCTTTGCTGTAGGGAATTAGATGAGAGATTGTAAATCATTTGTCCATATACATGAATTTCTTCATTTCCTTACATATGAAATCTAGACTAATCCACTAGAGATAGTCTCCAATTAAAATATTTACCATGTTCATTTCATATACATATTATTCTACTCCATACAGAGATTTTCTCTATTATAACAATCTAATTGCTGAGGTATCTGATCACTTTTGAGCTTTATGCTGTTTCAAAAAGATTATATACATGAAACTTGTCTACACAATTCATTTTATATATGAGCCCAGGTTAGAGTTTGTGTTTAGGTTAATTTTTACCTAAATTCAAACAATCACAGATTTTTGCTGGATTAACACTTAATCCCACATTAATTACAATTTCACAAGCTTACTGAATGCCTAATTTTTTCCATTCTTGGGTATCTGGAATACTAGGGTTTACAAAATTAAGCTTACCAGTGATATGATTTTAGAAGTGTCTTTCCTACAGGTAGGTTGGTTGAATATTATTTCTAACATTTCCCATATCTTAAAGGCACCTTTCCTCCCTGTAGTAATTGAAAACAAAAACAAAATAAATTGTTAGAGTAGTATTAGGGGGATGAAAATTTTGAAAAGTTCCAAGTATTCCTTCAGTATATTTCCAACTTTTACTATTAGCTGGGAAAGAATATCAAATTAATAAATACTCTAGGCATAAGAAAACATTATAGAACATAAAAATCAGAAAAGATTTTCAGTCATGGAATATGACAAAAAAAGTTGGGATGTCAGGGAGGTAAAAAGGAGGGGAAAATCTTCCAGGGCAAAGATCATTATGTGAAAATTTAATTGCAATAACGAATGAATATCCCTTTCCCAATGCCAATGACATTTGAATAAAGCTTGAGAAGCATATGGAATAGACACGTGACTAAATTTCCCCCCATATCCTCAGCTACTTTTTAGAAAACATAATTCATATAAGGAAATCTGAAGAAATCATAACTTACTTAAGGATTCCCAAAGTATAGTGAGCACATACTCACTATATCATGAGACCCCTCTTCTGATGCACAGGTCCTTAGAGCTCACCTGGTCTCTGGTATTGAGGAAATCCTATTCCTTCTTTCCACATTTCTTCTTGTTCCAATATGGAAAGCACATTTGATTTGCAGGCTTGATATCCTGTTTATATGAAAAACAGTTACCTGGATTTTGAGTTGTAATACTAACAGAGCATGACCATGATGTTCATGGCAGGTTACCAAAGAATAAGGTAAGCATTGAAGGTCAGCAATGCAACACTACCCTGAACTCAGATCATTGATAATATTTCACCAGAAATTTTAACCCTTGACCTTTTGCCCATTTCAATGAGGATGACTCTTTGTTGCTCCCCATGCACTAGTACAAAGAGAGACTGCAGAATGATCTGTATTCTAAATGGGGAGAAATCCATGTTTTCACAGTGATTGAATATTATGTTAAAAAGTAATCCAAATAAACATAAATCACACCAGAATTATCTAAATTCTGTATGGAAAAGGGTATATGCAATGTTTTTACTACTGTGTTCTGAAGCAACAGCGTAGCCCTTAGAGTAGAATATTTATTTGACCACAGTCAATTATTTATCCATTCAAAAAGTATTCATTGAGTTCTCAGCACATCCCTGAGTGTTGTTAATTGAGATTCAAGAAAGACATTAAATTTTGATCAAAAAGATTGAATTCTATTGGGGTGAATTAGATGTAAATAAAAAATAAGGAAACAAATCCAGTTAGGCAGTTTTATGTTTTAAAACACTATTAATCTATTGAAATTATAAAACATAAAGATATAAGAGAAAATAAAGATTATACAATATGGAGATGCTGCTTTAGATATTTGAACAAATAAGTAAATGGAAAATTATTTATGATAAATATATAGGTAGATAGATAGGTTAGATAGATAAGAGATAGATATAGATGGTAGATGAATTTGAGAGTCTCACCTACTGAGATCAGGTTTTTGAAATTCTCCAGCATCACATCTCTGAACAGCTTTCTCTGGGATGTGTCTAGCAGGTCCCATTCTTCCTGGGTGAATTCTACAGCCACATCCTTGATGTTCACTAACTCCTAAAACGTCACAGAAATTTGTGTTCACACAGGGCAATCCTTACCAATGTCCTGAGTGTGATGTACAAAATAGGAGCACTAAAGGAGCAGAGACTGTGTATAAAGCTCAAAATGTTTATGGATTCCAGTAACATCATTATCAATGCTGAACTGCCATCTGCCTTTCAGATGCACTCACAGACACATACAGACTCTGAATACATAATACCCCATTGTAAAAGAAAATCACATGACATGGGATATGATATACACCTGGAAATTTTCCCAATAAACTTGTAACTATGCCTTCTTGCTGCTGATTGTAAAACTTTCATTTGATCATTCATAACTAAATCAATCTTTCCCAACAATTTTAAGTATGGTTAAATTGTTCCCCTATATAGATGAACTCATTTTCCTCTCATTTATAAAATCATTTAAGACTATGTTATGCACTTTGAAAAATACAGTAATTTAAGTGTGAATTGCTTTCTATCTAAATTCAATTCACAGGACTATTATTCATTAAAATGACAGGGAACCTTGAAGAAATATCCAGAATTCTGCAAAACTGCATAGGTTTCATAAAGAACTCAGGATCAGTAAGGCCTGCTTTCCTCAATGCAACATATCTCAGGTATGCATTACAATGTATTAATACAGATGTCAGGGTCACAAGCCTGGGACTCCTGAGACAGCTATGCTGATACATGATCTTAGACTGACCATTCCTGTGGGAGGAGACCACCCAATCTCAACTTTTTCTGGGGCCTACAAATACCAGTTTTCATTGTATCTCTTTTATTTTCATCTCCTCTGTCTGGGAAAGATTGAAAGAATCTTGTTCATTGCTCCGATCTCTCCAAATCTTCAAAAATTTTCAGAGACATAAATTTTATTCTACCTATTATACAGCTCCTGAAACCACAGCCACAATTAAGGAAAGAATAATTTCTGTACATTGCATCCATTTATAAAATTTGAATAAATTTGATTTAGAAAATTGAAGAAGGGAAATTGGAACAATAGTGGTAAGGGTAATCTTAGTTTTCTTTTAAATATATTTCAAAATGTGCACATATATTACATCAATACTTTAAGAAAATTAAAATTTGGGGAAAATAAGTGATTCCTCCTTTCCTTTAATTTACTAACATTTTCATGTGCTTCTGGCAAATATGCCTACCCTTACACCCCAGTACCTGTAATGTTGGATTGACTGAATGCACCAGCTGAAAACCCAGCCTCCCTTCTGACTGTAAACTTCTGTTCTTACTCATCTCTGTCACTTCTATTCACCACATGTCATGGCCAATCTCAGGCACTCACATGATTCATGACTTCATTATTTATCCAAAATAAAACATCTGTCATGTTTTCAGAGAATACACAGCTTTCATGGAAGCTGGAACCTACTCTTGTAATTGTTGGAAGGAGATTGCTCATTGATCAGTCCCTAACTTAACATAATTATTAAAGAGTCCTGTATAAACTTAATTTATGCTCAGATCCTGGAATAGCTCCTGAATACACTTGGAATATCCACATCAACAGGAGAAATCTTCCCATCTGTTGGCAATCTCAATTAAAGAAGAATCCCCTACTCACCTGTAATTGCATTTTCAATACCTTAGCTGGCATCTATCTTCCTCTGGATTTTCACTCACAACTAGTCAAGCAGAAGGTGAGCAAAGCTGAGATTGGAGAAAGAAGTCTTAAGATTCAAGTCTTGACCACAATTTTCAGGCCCATCTGTCATGAATGCCAAGCCCTTCACCTGGGAGTATCCCCTGCCAAATCAACAAAAGGAAAATGAAGAGTGCTCCAAGAGAAATAAGGGAGGATTCTCCTTTCCCAGGGTCAAGAGGCAGGAGGGCTTGTCTTCTCTGGCTAGTAATGATATGATTACCTTTATTACACAGATAAGAACATGAAAATTCATGAATTGTATTTATTAATTAGCCCATGATGTTCAGAGACTTTTAATTTTTCCATGATTCTAAAACATAGAAATCCCTGACCAAAATCACATCTGGAATTAGGTCCTCACCACAAGAGGAAGCAGACTGGAATTTCTCAGTTATAATTATTCTTGTTTTTTGCACTAGCATTTGTTCTCTCATATGCATTTCCATCTTCTGAACTCTCACTCCCTTCCCTGCTCTACCATAAACATGATCTTCTGGATACATTTGTCTTAAATCATCTTGGTTCTTCCACATGTGATGTCTAACAATGCAACCCCCTCAACATTGAGTTCTACATCTCACCCTAATGTATTTCGAAACTTAAGTACATATATTATTATTGGGTTGATCAGAGCTAAGCTTAACTTAGCCATCTGTACCAGGAGGAAAATGATTGTATTCAATATGTTTGGAAATTTACATATTTTTAAAAATTTAATCTTCTCAGTATCATCCCAGCTGATAAAGGTTAATTTACTCATTTAACAAATGTCCTAAATAGAGACTCAGAGTGCTGAAGTACCATGACAAACTCATGGCCAGAAAAAGACACAACTAGGGTTTGAATTTTTTCTTCCTGTTTCCCAATTTCAAGTATCTTAAGGGTTACACATCACACCTAGGTATTACCTGGAATGTCATCTCTGATTTCAATAATCAGATCCTCACCGTGTTGTCAAAGCCTCCTCTTTATATGGTTTGTTACAATTACTCCCCTTACACAGGTTCTCCTGTCACAAGGAAACCTCCATTGCATTAAACCCACTTCCCAAACATTAGCTTCCACCTCATGTAATATTTACTGCCAGAGGTTTTCCAAGCATACACATTTCATCATATACTTCCTAAGAAAATTTCTGATGTCACTGCACTTACCCCATCTGTCAGTAAATATCTTACAATTTACCACATCTGACCAGAGGAGATGACTCTAATTTCCTGTCATGTTTATTACTACATGTGACAGAACACATTACTAAGCTCTTGCTTTATGTCTAAATGCAGAATCACAACTCCTAGTGCATTCAAATATATGTGGGAAACAGACTACATCTTGATAATTGAATCATTCTTCCATCTTCCATAACCACTTCAAGTCCCATAGTTTTGAATACCATATATTCTCACATTTCACATTACATTTACCAGATGAGATTAATCTAATAATAACCAGGTGAATGATGTAATTTTAATCACCTCAATTTAGTACCATAATGTCTACAATTAATCCTGTATTCATACCCATTAGTTACTCCTTTCTCATTGAAGGGTCTTGTCACCTGATTAAGTTGAATGTCTCCAACTGAATCCTTGTCTTTCCTGTTTCTTTTGAAATCCTTACCAGCAAACTCTCTCTCATCACAATCAATCACCTCATATTTTATTCTTATTGTTTCTCTTTTTATGAATCAAATGCCCCCTGTACCTGTTTCCTCTCTTGTGCCTGATCTCCTTTTCTTTCTTTCACAATCTACATGAGCACCTTTTACCCTTTTCTCACACAGCCTTAAGTGATGAGTTAATAACATCACAGACTTCCTCTTAAATAAATCATGCTACCATCTCCAATAAGCTCCCCATGAATAAATACTGTGTGTATGCCTCAGTCTAAAACTTGGAAGTAAAGAAGACTTGGACCTTTTGGGAACTTTCTTTTTTTCCTAGACTTCTCTGACATCTCAGTCCCCTGAGTGTATTCAAGCTAATCTAGGCACTTTTTCATCTTATCTTTTGCAAGGCACTTCTCAAACAATATTATAATACCTCAAGGCTGAATTGTAGCCCCCTTTCTCCATTTCTGTATACTGTCATGACAATCTCACACATTTATTCAATTCCTTCAATTTATTACACTGTTGGCTCTAAAATGACAGTGTACATCTCTATTTTCATAGATAGAGGCACAAAAAATCAAATATAACTCAAGTTATTAAAACCACCATGATCCCAGAAATCTAAAAAAAAAATTCTCCTCTTCTAGAGCCTGCTCTCTGATTAACCTAGATGTCAATCAATATGAATAAAATCAAGGTATGCCACTTTAACAAAATATTTTCCTTCAAATTCAGTAATTTTAAATTAGGACTCTTGCAGGCATCCAAGGACTGAGTGAGAAATCATCACTCAGAAACACACAAATACATTTATGCTGAATTATTATTTCAGCACTGAGCACTATAATCATCCTTCATTTCCATGGAAATCCCCTCAAATACTTTCCCACATCATACTCATGTCCCTTCAATTTCTGCTTTGTCATTCCCTCAGAGATTCCTTCACTGAGCCCCAACATAAGGTGTCCTTTGCCTTTCATAGAGCCTACATTACAATTCTACTATTCCTTCAGGCCACTCATAGAACTTTTCATTGTACATTTATTTGTTTATTTGTTCATTTGTTGGTCTCTCCCCCTGGTCTAATTGCATAAAACCCTTCCCTGAATGGTAAAATATTATATGAGTTTCCCTTTGAAAATGAACAAGTAATTATAAATCCAGAAATATATTGTATATCCACAATAAGTTAACCTGACCCCAGATGGCACGTATCCCACTGCCTGCAGTCAAATGAAATAATACCTTCTAATTTTAAAAGTTATATACAAAATAAACTAGGACTCTTCTGCCTAGTTAAAATTCTCTCCCTTATTCATGAGAACCCAAAATGGACTGAGAATGTAAGATATCCTAAGTCTTAATGAGTATGCCTTTACTACATGTGTAGCTCAGAGCTTCTTTATCTCTAAAAAAAAAAAAAAAGCACCATTTTTATGGTGAACTCTGTTTTTATGAAGTTGATAACATCATCAGTCCTATAACTCCAAAGACACTACTTGATTAACTCAGATGCTGGGCAAGATAAATCTACTTAGGGCATGACTTGTGTCATTTACTTCCTTCTAAATGTCTCAAAATCTACCTTCCTGCCTTATCCAAGAAGCTTCACAGTTTTATGGATTTTGTTTGTGCTGGGTAAGTACTCTAAAGCATGTGTAACAAGGGGATTCTTACTAATCTGTATATCTAAGAGGAACTGAAATCTACCAGTATTTTCTCAGTCATCCATGTGACTCTATATAAGTAGAAATATTGTGCTGAAAAAATATACAAGGAAATGTTTTTTTGTTCTAGAGTGTGTATATTTTACTATCAATCAAGGAAAGATAATCCAGTATAGGCCTTGTTATGTCAGATTTACTTTCAAACTTCAAAATATTAGGGGTTCCCCAAAATAAATGATTAAGTTTCATTGTTGATTTTCCTATAAGTTGGGTTTTAAAGAATTTTTTAAACTAAAGTTTAAAATTATGTAGATATATCTTGTAAAATAGAAGAACAAATTATTATTTCTGTAGAGAAATCAAGCAATGTATTTCTTTTTTAGGTAAAGCTACTTATATCCAAATACATATTTTGTCATTATTTTAATTTACTTCTGAAATTAAAATAATTGCATTTTATTAATTTTGTATAATGCATTTTAGGTAATCAATTATTCCATTGTCATAGTATTATATATAGCCCTATGTGTTTTCAGTCTTGTTTCTGTAGCATGATTAAAATGTAATGTCTGTGTAACTTACCAAGTAGACAAAGTTTCTGTGGGAAAGCACATAAAACTGTCTAGTTTGATATTAACCAGACCTGTTACTTCTTCTTTGTAAGGAAAAATGTATAATGTAAACATGTAATGCTTCATTTGATCTATTATTTTGATCAACACAAGAATTAGAGCCCTCAGGAATATTTTTTCTTGATGTTACCCAGAGAAGAACAATAGAGAAGCTCCCCAGCCCATTCCCAGAGAGCTCAACTCAATGATTAACTTTCTTTGTTTCAAACCTGTATAAAAGCTGTAAGAAAACCCCTCAACTGGGAGACCAATTTGAGACTAGTTAGATCTCCTGTCCTCCACTGGCCAATGAAGCTGCTTTTCCTTTTTAGCCTAGTTCAGTGTGTCTATTATGCTCTGCTGAACTCCAAGGTCATGGATCCTTCTGATCACGGTCATTTCCAGAGAATATTTTTCAAGAAAGTCATACTCTTTTTTCGTAAATGTGTTTAGGTTGGAGAACAACTCTGAGGTAGGCCTGTCTGAAAGCATAGAGTCATACTAGTAAATAAAACATATGCTTTAGCCCTATGGGGTTTAAAGACAGTCCTATTGTCTTTAGAAGAGACAATTCAAAGGGAAAACTGCAAGGCTACTTTGTGTACATGATCTAGATTTATTTCATTTTTGGAAATAGAAAATCTCTCAAAGAAATACCAATATTTTGAATGAAGAATAGCACCAGTTTCTTTACTGAGCCTCTGTGTGACAGGTAATTTCATTCAATCTGGTTAGGATTATTCAAGAAGAACAAGAATTTCTAAAGGTGATGTGTCCCTCTAAATTACTGATGAAAAAACAATGGGAATATCAACACAGAATATAGTTTCAGGTTTGGAACTCAGATGTGATATTTGGACGACTGGAAAGTGTTAAGTTCCATAATCATAGGTGATAAATAAGTCAAAGGAATGGAAGATATTGCCTAGGTAGGAAAAAAAAAATGTAAAGGAAGGGCTAGGACTGAGTTCTCAGGAGTTTGAAAATTTAATGTTTCAGTAATAGCTTGAAAATATGTAAGGGGGGGTCAGAAAAAATCCAAGAGAGTGTTGTGACCTCTCTGTGACCAGAAATGGATGATAGAAGGAGGAAATCAAGGAATTTGTTGAGGAATGTTGTAAGGTGAAGAGGCATTCAGTGGTTTCATTGAGATAGACATAAGAAACTTCTCAAGGGTAGTGCATGTAAGTGCAGAAGGTGTAAGCCATATCAGAGTGCACTGAGGAGTGAGCAGGAGGTAAGGATTAACCCACTAATTGCTACACATAGAAAAAGGTTGACCTCAATTGGCAAGAGAATGGAAAAAACTGGGGAAGAAAAAATCACATACCAATTAAATTTAAATATTTTAAGCTAGTACTTTCACAGAATCAATGTGTGAAAATTGACAGTATTTAAAATGGTGGGACGGATGTGGCTCAAATGGTTAGGTGTTCATCTCCCATATGGAGGGACCCGGGTTCGATCCCCGGGACCTCCCGATAAAAAAATAAAATAAAATAAAATAGTAATGGGGGTAGGACAGATCACATCTCATAGTTTGGAGAAGTCCCAAGAATCCAAAAAATAAGAGGGGACCTTGAGGTCTACTCTATTCTGGGGCAAGTTCCAAAGAAAAGCCACAATTTGCTTTTCTCCCAAAGTTCTGCACTGTTTGATTTCTTTTTCCATGGCAAAAAGCAACCTCCATTTGTATTTCTTTTGTATAGGGAAAACATTTAATTAATCCACTGAGTGATCCATTCCAGGGAGAAAACCCTGATTGCACAGACTGCAGATACTAAACTTAATCAGGGTTTCATTCAATGAGATGCATTCTCTTCACCTTGATTGAATTTACAAGATAATTAAAAAGTTAAAGTCCACTTATGATCTTGGAAAAATAAGAGATAAGGCCATTGAGAAGGATGATTGAAAGTCTACTTTATTAATTAATTCAACAAATATTTTACAGTTCATTCTTTGTAACAGGAAATATGCAAAGTCCCGGAAATACAACAGGGAACCAGATATACTGGTTCTATATAAACAAAGAGCTTGAATTCTGTGGAAGAAGGATAGGATTAAAAATAAAGGGAAGAGTTTTGGGAAGATTGTGTCTGAGGAGGTTTGCAGGGTTCAGTTTTCTGACAAAAACAATGGAGAAAGAGCCAAAAGCTGTCCAAGGGACATGCTTTGGGGGTCAGCATATCAGGAGAGTGCTACACAATTCCTAGGAGGTTGAGGGAAGAGAGAGATCAAGAACCCAGAATAACAAATACGAGTTCCCCAACCCCCTCAATGGCTGGTAAGTGCTCCTCTCTCAGACCCTCAATATATTAAGCAGGTTCACCACAGTCAACTGAGAGGGGAACAGATGTCTTCATCCCTGTTTGCTGTTACAAGAAAAAAGGGAGGGAGAGTTGGAGGGCTTCTCTTCAGTGGATTTGGCCTGCAGAGCTAAACAAAGGAAAGCAAAGAATGAAACAACTCTGTGGAAGAGTGTGCGGATGAGTGCCATCTACTGGCTGGTCTGAAAATTGCATGAACATAAACTGCTCTTGGGTTTCTCTGTACCCTAACTCCTAGGAGAAAATCTGCACATTAGTCAGTTCCTAGCACAATTTTGATAACATAAGCTGGGAAATTTTAAAGAATTAGAATAAGTTGAACCATAGATCAAAGAAGAGCTGTGAAAAAAAAACAGGCAAGAGAGAAAAATTGGCCAACAGAATAAATGCACCAAAAAATTCAGATGTCTAGACATCAGCAAAAAATTACAAGCCATACTAGGAAACAGGAAGAGATGGCCCAGACAAAGGAACAAACCAAATATTCTGAAGACATACAGGATTTAAGACAATTAATCAATGATAAGAACACAACTCTCCTAAATCAATTCAAATAAAGGAAAGAAAATATGACTAAAGATATAAAGGATATTAAGAAGACATTGAGTGAGCATAAAGAATAATTTGAAAGCCCACAAAGAAAAGTAACAGATCTTATGGGAATGAAAGACATGATATATGAGATCTAAAAAAAAAAAAAAAAAAACAAAACATTAGAGGCATATAAATGCAAATTTGAATTGCTAAAAGAAAGAATTAGTAATTTCAAAGATAGAACATCTGAACTGGAAAAGACAGGAGATCAGAAGGAGAAAAGTATGAAATAAATGGAACAGGGTCTCAGGGACTTGAATGACAATGTGAAACATACAAACATTCACATTATTTGTTTCCCAGAATGAGAAGAAAATGGAAAAGTTGCATAAAAAATATTTGAGGAAATAATGACTGAAATCTTCCTAGTGCTTTTGAAAAATATAAATATCAATATCCAAGGACAGTGCACCCCAAACAGAAAAAATCCAAATGGACATATGCTGAGGCACCTACTATTCAGAATGACAAATAACAGAGATAAGGAGAGGATTCTGAAAGCAACAAGAGAAAAGAAAAGCATCACTTACAAAAGAACCACAATAAAAATAAGTGATGACCTCTCATGGAGGTGAGAAGAGAGTGGTATGATGTATTTAAAGTATAGAAAGAGAAAAGCTGTGAGCCTAGAAATCTATCCATCAAATTTGTCCTTCAAAAACAACAGTGAATTCAAAGTCTCCACAGACAAACAAAAACTGATAAAAATATGTTATAAAGAATGCCAGAATTACAAGAGATACTAAAGGGAGTGCTGCAGCTCCAAAGAAAAAAATCAAGGGTGAGAAACTTGGAGAAGAGAATAGAAATGAAGATTATTAGGAAGGGTAAATTAAAGGGTGAAAAAGACAAAAGTAAGATATGAAAAGAGAACGTCAAATGACGAAATGGGTGAAGCAATGCCTTTAAAATAATAACATTGAATATTGATGGTTTGAACTCTCCAATTAAAAGGCATACACTGATAGAATGTATTAAAAAATATGAGCCATCTACATGTTGTCTACAAGAGACTCACCTCAGACTTAAGGACATAATGAGGTTAAAAGGAAAAGATTGAAAAAAGATATTCCATGCAAATAGTAACCAAAAAAAGAGCTGGAGTAGTGATACCAATATTGGACAAAATAGATTTTAAATACACAGTTGTTATAAAAGATGGAGAAGGTCATTATACATTAAGTAAAAAGGCAATTCACTGAGAAGAAATTAATATACTAAATATTTATGCACCTCACCTGACTGTCCCAAGATAAATGAGACACATGCTGGCAAAACTGAAGGGAGAAATAGATTTTTCTACAATAACAGTTGGAGACTTCAATACTCCACTCTCAGTATTGGATAGAACATCTGGACAGAGGATAAAGAAACAGAGAGCTTGAAATGATATGATGAATGAACTAGACCTAACAGACATCTATAGAACACTGCACCCAGAAACAGCAGGATATATACTCTTTACAAGCACTCATGGATCCTTCAAAGATAGACCATATGATGGGTCACAAGACAAGTCTCAATAAATTTAAAAAGATTGAAATTATACAAAATATTTTCTGTGATCATAACAGAATGAAGTTGGAAATTGATAATAGATGGAGAAAGGGAAAATTCATAAATAGATGGAGATTAAACAACACACTCTTAAACAATCAGTGAGTAGAAGCAGAAATTGCAAGAGAATTCTGCAAATATCTAGACATGAATGAAAATGAGAATACAACATATCAAAACCTCTGGGACACCACAAAGAAAGAGCTAAGAATGAAATTATAGCCTTCAATGCTTACACTAAAAAAGATGATAGAGGAGAGTGGATGTAGCTCAAGTGGTTAAGTGCCTGCTTCCAATTTACTAGGTCCTGGGTTCCATCCCCGGTACCTCTTCAAAACAAAACAAAACAATGAAAAAACAACTCTCATTTGGGAACAGATAGAGCTCAGTGGTTGAGCACCTGCTTCCAGTGAATGAGGTCATGGGTTTAGTCCCCAGAGCCTCCTTTAAAAAAAGAAGAAAGAGCTAAAATTGAAAATCTAACTGAACATTTGGAGTAAATAGAAAAAGAAGTGCAAACAAATCCCAAACCAAGCCAAAGGAAAGAAATAGTAAGGATAAGAGCAAAAATAAATGAAATAAAAAACAAAAAAAGCAACAGAGAGTATCAACAAAACCAGAAGTTGGTTCTTTGAGAAGATCAATAAAATAAAAAAAACCATTAGCTACATGACAAAAAAAAGACAGAATATGCAAATAAATAAAATCACAAATGAGAGGGGGACATTACCACCGACAACTCAGAAATAATAGAGATCATAAGAGGATTCTATGAATAACAATAAGGCAAAAAACTAGACAATGTGGAGGAGATGGACAAATTCCTAGAAATACACTAACCATCTTCAGTGACTCTAGAAGAAATAGAAGACCTCAACAACCAGTCATAAGTGAAGAAATTAAAACAGTCATCAAATCTTCCCATGATGAAAAGCCTAGGACCAGATGGCTACACAGGTGAATTCTACCAAACATTCAAAGATGACCTAATACAAATCTTGATCAAGCTCTTCTAAAAAATGGAACAGGAAAGAATGCTATGAAAATCATTCTATGAAGCTAACATTACCCTAATACTAATACCAGATAAAGATAATACAAAAAAAGAAAATTACAAGCCAATATCTCTAATGAATATAGATGCAAGAATTATCAACAAAATACTTGCAAACTGAACCAGAAGCACACTAAAAGAATTATACATAGCAATCAAGTGGGTTATAACCCAGGTGAGCAAGGGTGGTTCAACACAAGAAAATCAATTAATGTAAAAAACCACATTGCTAAACTGAAGAAGAAAAACCACCTGATCCTCTCAATTGATGCAGAAAAGGTATTTGATAAAATACAGCGCACCCATTCTTGATAAAAACACTCCAAATATAGGAATAGAGGGAAACTTTCTCAATATGGTAAAGTGCATATATGAAAAACCTACAGCTAACATTGTACTCAACGGTGAAAGAATGAAAGCTTTCCCACTGAGATCAGGAACAATACATGGATGCCCACTTCACCACTGTATTCAATATTATGCTAAAAGTTCTAGCTACAGAAATTAGGCCAGATGAAAGGCACCCAAATAGAAAAGAAGTAAAACTTTCACTATTTGCTGATGGTATGATCCTATATCTAGAAAATCTTGAAAAAAATCCACAACAAAGCTAATAAAACAAATTCAGCAAAGTGCTGGGATGGAAGATTAATACCCCAAAATCAATAGCATTTCTATACACTACTGAAGTGCAATCTGAGGACAAAATCAGAAAAAAATTCCATTTGTAATAGCGAGTAAAATATCAAATGTTTAGGAATAAACTTAATCAAGCACATATAGGACCTGTTTCAGAAAACTACAAAAAAATTGCTAAAACAAACAAAAGAAGACTTTAATAAATGGAAGGACATTCCATGTTTATGGGTTGGAAGAATAAATATCACTAAGTTATCAATTCTACCCCAACTGATTTACAGAATCAGTACAACCTCAATATAAATCCCAACAGACTTTTTTGCAGAAATCGAAATGCCAATTACCAAATTTACTTGGAGGGAATACTTCCTTGAATAGCAAAACATGTTTTAAAAAGAAAGACTGAAGTTGGAAGACTCTCAGTTCCTGACTTTAAAGCATATGACATAGCTACAGTGGTAAAAACAGCATGAGACTGGCATAAAAACAGATTGACCAATGTAACCACACTGAGAATTCAGAAATAGACCCTCACATCTACAGTCAAGTGATTTTTGTCAAGGCTGTTAAACCCTCCCAGCTGGACCAGAAGAGTCTCTTCAACAAGTGGTGCTGGGAGAACTTAATAGCCATATCCAAAGAAAGAAAGAGGACCCCTATCTCTCACCTTAAACAAAAATGAACTCAAAACAGTTCAAGGACCTAAATATAAAACAATAATCATAAAACCTCAAGAAGAAAATGTAGGAAAACATCTTCAAGATATTGTGGTAGGTGGTATTTTCTTAAACCTTATACTAAAAGCACAACAACAAAAGAAAAAATAAGTCAATGGGACCTCCTAAAAACTAAACACTTTTTCACCTCAAAGTATTTTGTCAAAAGGGTGAAAAGGCAGCTGACTCAATGGGAGAAAATATTTGGCAATCACATATTGGATAAGGGTTTAATATCCATGATATACAAAGAGAACATAGAACTCAACAATAAAAAGACAAGCTGCCAATTAAAAAGCGGGCAAAAGACTTGAAAAGACAATTATCCATAGAAGAAATACAAATGGTGAAGAAACACATGAAAAAATGTTCAATAGCACTAGTCATTAGGGAAATGCACATCAAAACTACAATATGTCAATTAGACTGGCCACTATTAAAAAGTCAGAAAACTGTAAATGTTGGAGAGTATGTGGAAAGATAGGAACACTTATTCACTGTTGGTGGACATGTAGAATGGTACAGCCACTGTGGAGGATTTCCTAAGAAGTTGAATAGAGACTTGTCATATGATCCAGCAATACCGTTACTAGTTATATACCCAGGAGTACTGAGTGTGGCATCACAAACAGATATTTGCACAATATTGTTCATAATGGCATTATTCATGATTGCCAAAAGTTGGAAACAACCCAGGTGCCCATCACCTGATGAACAGATAAACAAATTGTGGTGTATATACATGATGGAATATTATACAGCTGTAATTAAAATGAACTCATGAAGCATATCACAACAAGGATGAACCTGGAGGACATTATATTGAGTGAAGCAAGCTGGGCACAAAAGGACAAATATTATATGATTCCATTATTATGAACTGAATATATTATGTAAACTTGTGTAATTAATTATTAGAATATAGGTGACCAGATAATAGAATGATGGTAAAGAATGGAAAGCTGAGGTTTGACTGTGTAGAAGGGGTTAAAAGTTTTTTTTGTAAATCTTTGGAAATGAATGGAACTGGCAAGGGTACCATGGTGTTTATGACTAGCAGAGCTATTATATGGGTATGACAGTGGCCCAAAGGGAAAATCTAAGGACATTTATATTACTAGAAGGAAAGCTAAAAAATGTAACATGGAACTATGTATAACATAGTGAAACCTCATGCAAAATACAAATATGGGTGATATTGCATATATAAGACTGTTTTACAAAATATAAATAAAATATACTAGAGAGAAGGAAACAGAATAGCAGCTATGTATGGAAAGGGAAGCATAGAGAGATAAGTGATGAGTTTTGTTTGTTTTGTGGGTTTTTGTTTTTTATTATTTCTGGAATAATGAAAATGCTCTAAAATTGAATGAACTGATGATCGCCCAACTATGTGGTTATACTGAATATCACTAATTGTACACTTTGGATAGATTTATGCTTTATAATATGTATTGATAAAATTTAAAACAATAAAATGATATGAAGAAATATGAAAATTTGTGATTGACATTAATGTGACAAAATTGAAACAGGTTGGTGAGATGGACCATGTAGGAGGGCAGTGTTAGTGCAGAGGACACATAGTACTCTCTAGGACATATTATTATTATTACCTCCCATTAAATAAAATAAGAAACTGATTTTAGAACATTGTTTTTGTAGGGAAATTTAAATATAAATACTTACAATAGAGTACTATGCAAGTTTATGGTTTTCTTACTAAGAATTTTAATTTATATTTAAATGGAATTGAAGGATTTCACTTTTTATTACTTTCCTAATTTTAGTGGATTTTTAAAATCTGAATACAGTTTTGCAAATATCACTAGAAAAAACATTGTGAGATATATAAACCTATACAGATAGATACATATGACAATAAATTTCCTTTTATTAAAAGATAGAGTTGTATAATGTGTGAGGTAGGGGTCTCCTTTCTTTCTCTTAGATATGGCTATACCATTCTCTCACCACAATTTGTTGAATAAACTGTTCTGGCCCAGCTGGGAGGGCTTGGCAACCTTGCCAAAAATCACTTGACTGTAGATGTTTTGAGGGTCTATTGCTGAGTTCTCAATTTGGTTCCATTGGTTAATATGTTGATCTTTATGCCAGGATGATTTTTTTTTTTTTTTTTTTTTTAACCACTATAGCTAAGTAATATGATTTAAAGTAAGGAAGTCAGAGTCCTCCAACTTTGTTCTTTTTAAGATATTTATTTTTTTGCATCTTCTCTCTTTGTACATAGTTACAGTGGGAAACAGCATAGTACTGGCCTTAAGATGGACAGATTGACCAATGGAACCATATTAAGAACTCAGAAACATACCCTCTCATTTAGAAATAATTTTTCAAAGAATCATTTATTTTTTTCTTCCCCCATTGTTTGCATTCACTGTCTGCTCATCTTCTCCCTAGGAGGCATCAAGAACTGAACCCAGGGCCACCTGTGTGGGAAGGAGGCACCTAATCACTTGAGCCACCTCTGCTCCCTGTTTGTTGTGTCTCTTATTGTGTTTCCTCACTGTTTCTCTTGGCTGCATCATCGCACTGTGTCATCTTGCTGCATCAGGTTGCCACTCCAGCTCATCACATCAGCTCACTGTCTTTGTCATATTCTTTAGGAGGCACCAGGAACAAAACCTGGGGCCTCCCATGTGGTAGGCAGGAGCTCAGCTGCTTAAGCCATATCTGCTTCCCTCAAGTGATTTTTGACAAGGCTGTCAAGAACTCCCCACTAGGCCACAATAGTATATTCAACAAATTGTGCTGGGAGAACTGGATAGCCATATCCAAAAGAAGGAAACATGACCCCTATTCTCATACCTTATACTAAATTAACTCAAAATGGAGAGATGGAGGCAGGCTAGTGGATGAGTAAGAGTCAAATCATCCTACAGGGCAGTTAGCAATCTAACCAGAGCTATCAAAAGCACTTGTTTTGGGGGCTCAGAAGACCAAAAAAAGCTTCCTGCAACATCCTTGAAAGAATGGAAGAAGGAGACTGCCCATTTGCAGTGAAGACTTGTGATTAGAGCACTCCACACCATGGAGGCCGGTGCCCATCTTCTACTGGTGGCACAATCCCCCTAAGGAGCTTTTTCATGGCTGGAGTTGGAAGCTCCATCTCCCAAAATCAGGGGAGGAAGAGATGTTTGGGCACTGACTTCAGCTACTGATTAGTAACTTGGGCTGACGAAAGAATAATCCTAAGAACAGCTAAAATTTGAATCTTTCCAAGTTAAAATGAGCCTGGTAACCACCATTTTAATTCTGCCCTGGCATGAGGTGAAGAGGGGCTGATTGAAAATCACAGAGATGGTAGGGACTGGCTTATTTCCACCCAGATCTAATTGCAGCCCTAGCCTAAGCTCCAGCCCCACCCCTGGCAGGGAAGAAGCTGGGTAGACCTGCACCAGACTCTTCAAGCAGTACACAGACTTTCAGCTGGCACAGGCTGGATAGCCAGATACCTGGGACTCCTTCCCACTCCTAAAGGACAGGAGGGGAGCTGTGTTTCCTTAACCTCTCAGGGCAAATGCAGGCACTTTTGGCCTACATGAACTTACCTGTTGGGCATCTGTTTCTTCATTCCCACCCTTGATAAGACAAGAGGGGCTGGTGTTTCCTACCCTCTTTGGGTAACTGCAGGTGCTTTTGGCCCACACAAACTCAATAGTCAGACACCTGTATCTCCCTCCCTGCCCCCCAATCAGTAAAGGAATGGAACTGGGTTTCCTCAGACTTTCTGGGCAACAGCAGGCAATTTTGCCCACATGGACTCGACTGTTAGGTGCCTATGGATCCACCCAGACCCTCCAATAGGATGAGAGAGGACTGGTGAGCATTAAGAAGAGTTTGAAAACATACATAGAAAAGTAGCAGACTTATGGGAATGAAAGGCACAATAAATTAAAAATACACTGGAGGCCTATAACAGGAGATTTGAGTAGCCAGAAGAAAGTATCAGTACGCTTGAAGACATGGCCTCCAAAAGTGAACATACAAAAGCACAGATTAAGAAAAAAATGAAAAAAATTGGAAAGGGTCTCAGAGACCCTAAATGATGTCAAGAGATGTGCAAACATAAGTGTCACAGCTATCCCAGAAGGAGAGGAGAGGGGAAAGGGGGCAGAAGGAATATTTGAAGAAATAATGGTAGAAAATTTACCAACCTAAGAAGGACATAGATATCCATGTCCAAGAACAATGTACTCCCATCTGAAAAAAATCCAAATAGACCAACTCCAAGACATATGTCAAATGCCAAAGACAAAGAAAGAATTCTGAGAACAGAACATCAAATGCCAAAGACAAAGAGATAATTTTGAGAACAGCAAGAAAAAAATGATGCATAGCATACAAGGCATACCAAATATGATTAAATGCCAATTTCTCATCAGAAACCATGGAGAAAAGAAGACAGTGGTATGATGTATTTAAGATACTGAAAGAGAAAAACTGTCATCCAAGAAACTTATATCCAGCAACACTGTCTTTCAAAAATGAGGGCAAGTTTCAAAAAGTCACAGATAAACAAAAAATGAGAGTTTGTAATCAAGAGACTGGCTTTCAAGGAAATGTTAAAGGAGTGCTACAGCCTGAATAGAAAAGACAGGAGAGAATTGTTTGGAAGAGAGTCTAGAAATGAAGATTATATCAGTAAAAGTAACTAAAAGTGTAACAAGAGTGGTGGAAATAAAATATGGCAGATAATACCCAACAGTCAAAATGGGTGAAATAAGAACTGCTTTTATAGTAATAACATTGATTGTATTTTAATGGATTAAACTTCCCAAACAAAAGACACAGACTGGTGGAATGGATAAGAAAACATGCGTCATCTATATACTGTCTACAAGAGACTCACCAGAGATCCAAGGACACCAATAGATTGAAAGTGAAAGGCTGGCAAAAGATATTCCACACATGCAGTAACCAAAAACAAACAAACAAACAAACAAAAAACCCAAACCTGGAATACCTATACTTATAACAATCATAAATGTATATGCAAGAATGCCCCAAATTACAAGAGGCAAACAGTGACAAAACTGAAAGAAGAAATAGATGTCTACCAAAATAGTTGGACTTCAATATACCACTCTCAGCATTAGATATAACATCTGGGAAGAGGATCAATAAGGGAACAGAGAGCTTGAATAATATGATAAAGGGGCTAAACCAAATAGACATATACAGAACATTGCACACCAAAACAGCAAGATACGTTTTCTTCTCAAGTGCTTATGATCTTTCTCCAGGATAGACCACACATTGGGACACAAAGCAGATCTCAATAAATTCAACAATATCAAAATTATACAAAGTATCATAATGGAATAAAGCTGGAAATCAACAAGAGGCAGAAAAAGGAAAAAAATCACAAATATATGGATATTAAAGAACATACTGTTAAATAATCAGTGGGTCAAGAAATAAATTGAGAGAAATCAATAAATATCTCAAGATGAATGTAAATGAGAACACAATATATCAGAACCTATGGGATGTGGTAAAGGCAGTGCTGAGAGGGAAATTTATATCACTCAATGCTTACATTAAAAAAGAAGAAAGAGCTAAAATCAATTACCTATATACTTAGCTGGAAGAACTAGAAAAAGAACAGCAAATTATTTCCAAAGTAAGCTTAAGGAATGAAATAAAATCAGAGTGAAAATAAATGAAATTGAGTACAGAAAAAACAGTAGCAAGAATTAATAAAACCAAAAGTTGGTTCTTTGAGAAGATTAAGAAAATTGACAAACCCTTAGATAGGCTGACAAAGAAAAAAAAAGGAAGATGCAAACAAATAAAATAAAAAATTGAAAGTGAGGACTTTACTACTGACCCCACAGAAATAAAAGAGATCATAAGAGTATACTATGAACAACTGTAAGCCAACAACTAGACAATGTATGTGGAATGGAAAAACTCCTAGAAATATGAACAAACTACACTGAACCAGAAGAAATAGAAGACCTAGTCACAAAAGATTGAAACAATCATCAAACAACTCCTGAAAATAAAAGCCCAGGACCAGATGGTTTCAAAGGTGAGTTCAACCAAGCATTCAAAGATACCAGTCTTACTCAATCTCTTCCCAAAAAACTGAACAAGAAGAAAGGCTACTGAACTCAATCTATGAAGCCAATATCACCCTAATACCAAAGCCAGATAAGGATATTACAAAAATAAAATTACAAATCCATTTCCCTGATGAATATGATGCAAAAATCCAATAAAATACTTGCTAATTGAAAACAATAACACATTAAAAGAACTATGCATCATGATTAAGTGGGTTTTATACCAGGTATGCAAGCATGGTGTGGTTCAACACAAGAAAATCAAACAGCCTAATACACCACACTAATAAATCAAAGAAGAAAAATCACATGGTCCTATTGATTGATGCAGAAAAAGCATTTGACAAAATATAGCATCTTTTCTTGATTAAAAATATGACAAAAGTTAGGAATTGAAGGAACCTTTCTCAACATGATAAAGGCCATATATGAAAAACCCACAGCTAACATTGTACTCAATGGTGAAAGACTGAAAAGTTTTCCCATTGAGATTAGGAAAAAGATAAGGATGCCCAATGTCACCACTGTTGTTCAATATAGTGCTAGATATTTTACCTATAGCAATCAGGCAAAAAAAAAAAAAAAAATAATAAAATAAAATAAGATAAAATAATAAAATAAAATAAAATAAAAAATAAAATAAAATAAAATAATAAAATAAAATAAAATAAAATATAAAATAAAATAAAATAAATAAAATAAAATAAAATAAAATAAAATAAAATAAAGCCAAATTGGAAGGGAAGAAGTAAAATTTTGCTATTTGCAGGTGATATGAGCCTAGACTTAGAAAGTCCTGAAAAATCTACAACAAAGCTGCTAGAGCTAAAAAACAATTTCAGTAGAGTGGCAGGATACAAAATCATTAAGCAAAAATAAGTGGTGTTTCTATACACTAGTAATGCACAATCCTAGGAGGATTTGGGAATAATACCATTTACAATAGCAAATAAATAATCAAATATTTAGGAATAAACTTAACCATGGATGTAGAGCACATGTATTCAGAAAACTACAATGCATTGCTAAAAGAAATTAAAAAGATCTAAATAATTGGAAGAACATTCCATGCTCATGGACTGGAAGACTGAATATCTTTTAGATGTCAATTCTACCCAAAGTGATATATAGATTCAATGTGGTCCCAATAAAAATTCCATCAGTATTCGGTAAACCAATGGAAAACACAATTATCAAATTTATTTTTTAGTGTAAAGGGTCTCAAATAGCCAGAAACATCCTAAAAAGGAAAAGCAAAGTTGGAGAACTTTCACCTCTGGACTTTGAATCATATTACCCAGCTACAGTGATTTAAAAAACAGCATGGTACTGGCATGAAGATAGACACACACACTAATGGAACCAAATGGATGGTTGAGAAACAGACCCATCTATGGTCAAATGATTTTTGACAAGGTTGTCAAACACACCCAGCTGAAGCAGAATAGTCTATTCAACAAATGGTGATTGGAGGACTGGATATCCATAGCCAAAAGAAAGAAAAGGGACCTCTCTCACACCTTACACAAAAATTAACTCAAAATGGGTCAAAGATCTAAATATAAAAGCAAGAACCATAAAGCTCCTAGAAGAAAATGTAGGAAAATGTCTTTAAGACCTGGTGGTAGCTGGTAGATTCTTTAACCTTACACTGAAAGCACGAGTAGTGAAAGAAAACAGGTTAAATGGGACCTCCTCAAACTTAAACACTTTAGTGATTCAAAGGACTTTGTCAAGAAGGTGAAAAGGCAGCCCACTCAATGGAAAAAATATGTGGAAACCACATATCCAATCCTTCTATATAAAGAGATCATACAACTCAATAAAAGAGCAATCCATCCAATTAAAAAATTGGTAAATGGGGAGTGAATGTGACTAAAGCAGTTGAGCATCTGCTTCCCACATGGGAGGTCCCAGCTTCAGTTCCCAGTGCCTCCTAAAAAAAATAAACAAACCACAAGCAAAACGAATGAAAAAACCAATTCAGGGGAGCTAATGTAGCTCAGTGGCTGAGTGCTGGCTTCCCACATATGAGGGCCTGGGTTAAATTCCCAGCCATGGTACCTCAAAAAATGGGCAAAGACTTAGAGGTTTCTCCAAAGAGGAAATAAAACTGGCCAAAAGTCACATGAAAAAATGTGACTATTAGGGAAATGTAGATCAAAACAACAATCAGATATCATCTCACAAAGCATAGAATGGCCATTATTAAAAAACAAAAACAATAAGTGCTGGAGAGGATACAGAGAAACAGGAATACTCCTTCACTGTTGGCGAGATTGTAAAATGATGCCTCTGCGGAATATAGATTGGTGGTTCCTCAGGAAGCTAAATATAGATTTGTCATATGATCCAGCAATTCCACTACTAGGATTATATCCAGAAGAACTGAAAACTGTGAGGTGAGCAGACATTTGCACACTGATGTTCATAGTGGTATTATTCCCAATTGCCAAAAAAATGGAAACCACCCATATCCATCAACCAATGACTGGATAAACAAAATGTGGTATATACATATGATGGACTTCTATGCTGCTGTAAGAAAAATGAAATTGTGACACATATGATAACATGGATTAACCTTGAAGACATTATATTAAGTGAAATAAGCCAGACACAAAAAGACAAATATTGCATGGTATCCATGAATTAAATCTGAAGAATAAATGCTTGAAGTTAAAACCAAGAGTAAAAGTTATTAGGAAATAAGAGGAGAGCTGAGAATGAGTACTGATGCTTAATGTATGTGGAAGTTTTAATTAACTTGACTGTAATGTGTGAAAATGGACAGAGTTGATGATACATTATAGTGAGTAGAACAAATGTAGTTAGTCTATAAATGGGATTGTGGCTGAAAGGGTAGTCTGGGGATGTAAAGGTGAATTGAAAGAAAGCTCTAGTATAATCTAGAAACTGAAAACAACGTGAACCCAGAGGTGGATGAGAATTGTGGTTAATTGTACAAATACAAAATGTCCTATGAAATACAAAAAATATACATCACTATTGCAAGGTGGTAGGAATGTGGAGAAGCAGGAATACTGTAATAGTCTTACATCAATGCCAAAAATATACTGTGTTAATAATAGGCTGGGATGGAAAAAAAATACAAAATGTATGCTATAGACCCACAATTAGTGATAATAGTCTGATGACATTACCTCATAATTTACAACAAATGTTCCACAAAAATGTGGTGGATGATTGTTGTATTGGAATTCCACACATGCTCATGATTGTTTTATAATTTTACAAACTCTCTAATAAAAATATACTTTAGTAAAAGAAGTTAAATTATCTCTATTCTGAGATGACGTGATCTTATATAAAGAAAAAACCTATAGCAGCCACATAAGCACATGTCTACACTCAGGCACACACACCCCCATTAAAGCTAATTAATAAATGCAGTAGGGTTGCAGGATAAAAGATTAATGTGCAAAAGTCAGTTGTATATAAGCAAACAAATTGCAAGGAATCTGAAAAGAAAATTGAGAATTTTCAGAAGCATCAATAATAATAAAATTGCTATGAATTATTTTATCAAGGTATGCAAGATTTGTATACAGACATCTATAAAATATTGTTGAATGAAATTAAAGAGGACCTAAATAAATGGAAAGACATCCCATTGAATGGAATAGCAGATTTAATATAGTTAAGGTGGCAATTCTCCCACCAAAAGATTTAAAGATACAATGCAATGCCTATCAAAATTTCAGAGCCCATTTTTAAAAATAAATGCAGTAATAATAAACAAAAAACAACAACAGACAAACAAGGAAATTCTTCACCTCTTAATGAAAATGCTCTAATAATGATTGAAGTGATGAATGCACTACTATGTGATTATACCAAATACCATTGACTGTACACTCTGGATGAATTGTATGCTTTATTAATATGTACCAATAAAATTGATTTCTTTTTCAGAAGTAAGAGCTTATCTTTGAAATCAGGGAATTACAAAGAAACACTGAATAGATAAAATTATATTGGAAAAGAGCAAAACTTAGAAGATATCCAATTTTATACTTCAAAACATAATACAATTCTACCGTTATTAAAATAGTGTGATATTGGCATAAATGTAAACATCTAAAACAATGGAATAGAATTGATACTTCAGAAATAAACCAATATATCTATGGTTAGTTTTCAAAAAAATGTGTCACCAAGTCTAGCACTCAGGAAAGAACAGTGTCTTCACCACATGGTGGTGGAACAACTGGATATGCACATGCAAAGCATGAATTTTGATCCTTACCTTACAATATTTACAAAAATTTAAGTCATTTAGAGAGGTAAATGTAAGAGCAAAACTATACCACTCATAAGTAAATGTAGAACGGATTCTTCATTACTTTGGATGTGGCAACTGATGTTTAGATATGACATTAAAATTACTAGAAACAAAGGAAAAAATAGACAAATTTGTATTTCACAAAAATTAAAAACTTTTTCATCAAAGAACTGTCTAAAGAAAGTTAAAAAATAACCTACAAAAAGGGAGAAAATGCTTTCCAATCATATATCCGAGAAGGGCCTATATCCAGAATGTATATTTTAAAAATCCCTTACCATTTAACATAAAGACAAATAATCTAATTAAAAATGGGCAAGGTATTCTTCAAGGAATACATGAAATTGGCTAACAAGCACATGAAATGATGTTCAACATGTTTAGTCATTAGGGATATGCAAATCAACACCACAATGTGACATCGCTTCAAACCTGCTGGGATGGCCATACTTTTTTGAAAATCTAAAATAACTGTTGGTGAGGATGTGGAGAAATTGGAATCCTTGTACATAGTTCATAGCTATGTACAATGGTACAAACACTATGGAAAGTATTTATGCAATCTCTCAATAAAATATACACAGAATTAGCTGGTGATCTAGTAATTTTGTTTCTTGATATATAGCCCCCAAAACTGAAGAAAGATATTCAAGTAATTGTATAGAAACGGTCCTATCAGCACTATTTACAATAACAGGTGAAACAACCCAAATATCTATCACCTAATGAATGGATAATCAAAATGTGTTATATACATACATTGAAAATTTTTTCAGTCATAAAATGGAATGGAGTAATGGTATAAACTAGAACATGAAAAAGACTTGAAAACATGCTAAGTGTTTTCAAAACTTAAGCCAGATACAAAAGTTCACATTTTTAAAATGTTCCATTTTTATGCAATGTCCAGAATAGGCAAATCAATTGAGACAGAAAGACAATTAATGGTTGACAGGGATTGTGGGAGTGGGGAGTATGGAGTAACTCCTTTTGTGTGTATGAGGGTTTCTTTTGCAGTTGATAAAAATGTTCTGAAACTAGATAAAGCTGAGGCACAATATGGTGAATGTACTAAATGTCACTGACTGTACTATGAAAATGGTTAATTTTATGTTATGTGAATTTCACCTCAATAAAATATGTACAGATACTGTCAAGTACAGAAAGTGCATGAGATTTTATTCAAAGAAATCTAATTTTCTCAAATATAAAACATATATATTTTAATGTATTCATGTGAACATAACATTACTAGTTCTAAATGTTAATGAATATTTTGTCATATTTCTTTTCCATGCATAAATGATACCATATTCATAGTAAAATAAAATAAAAATGGCAAATTAAAATGAAACTCTTGAATTCCTCTCAAATATTTGTACAATTGTGAATGAAATGGCAAAACAATATGTCCTGTACTGTGTTATATACTATAATCTTTACATAAATCCCCCTTATCAAAAACATAATTTCTCTTCCAAAATTGGCTTCCAATATACCTTTGGATAATTACTAACATTTTATCCTTTTCTAAAGAGTACTATGTAACTCCCACCCTCCATTCTGCTTCCCAGTAACCTGTTGAATTTTTGTCACATCATTAGGCCTTTTGAAATGTCCATGTTTATTCATATTTAATCATCTTCCATTTATTTTTTCCAGATTTATTTCAGAGAATCCCAGCCTTTTATATATAAAGAAGCAGTGTGTTAGGATCCCCAATGAATCTCCAGGACCTGGAATATTTCTTGGCACACATAGTGCAAGCAAAAGAAATGATTAATGAGGACTGGATGTGGCTCAAGTGATTGAGCACCTCCTTCCCACATGGGAGGTCCTAGGTCTGGTCCCCAGTACCTGCTAAAAAAAAACAAACAACAGAAAGCAAACAAATGAAAAAACCAATTCAGGGGAGTCTATGCAGCTCAGTGGTTGAATGCCAGCTTCCCACATATGAGGTCCTGGGTTCAATCCCTGGCTCTGGTACCACACACACAAAAAAAGAAATCATTAATGAATAAAGAAATGAATGAATCTTCATAATTTCTCTTCACAACATATTTCTCTTACATATATAACATCATCTGAGAGTTATAATTTAGAACATATCTGGTAAACCCACTGAAGATGAACAGTATGGGTCCCACAGAATGAAGCACTGACTAGTTTTATCATCTGCATAATCAGGGTGTGAGACCCCCAGAATATAGTCCTTATGTAGTTTGACTGTTTTAAAAGGTATGCAACAATGGAGGTTATATTCACCTTAAGAAAAAGAAACTAGACAGGGCAGGGATTTGGCAAGAGAGGAAAATGCTGCCTTCTTTTGGTATCTGACTCAGAACCTAGTTGCCCTCACCATTTCTTCCAATTTTGAAGTTCTGGTGAGTTCCCCAAACAATAGATATGAGCAGGCCTTGTATCATTTAATCATTTAATTTTTACTGGTATTTCACACAATACAAAATCAATAATTATCTCTGGAGTATTGGTTTAGATTTGTGACTCTGGTAATTTTATGTAATGTATTCAACTATTATTATTTTTCATAATGTACTTTTAAAATTTGTGCCAAGGTTATTTATGAGTTTTCCCCATTAGTTTTCAGTTCACAGATTATATTTTCCATGTTTGTCATTATTTTCTGGTTTTATATCCTTCCGAATAGGGAATATTGGTTATCCCTTTCAAATTTTTGAGGTTTTCCTCCATCCTATTGTATAAAACATTTGTATGGTGGGTCCATGAGCTCTTTTAAGGTAGGTTTTTTTAGAGTGTGGTACTTTATTATATATTTTGCTGAATAATTGTGGAAATCATTCTAAGTCTTTAGAGAAAGTAGTAAGGATTTTTATTGTCAAAACATGAAGAGATACAAGCCTATGAGATGATATATAAGCTATAAAGGCTTGAGTCCCTCGTTCTAAGCCCCATGTCAGCAAACCAAAGCTTAACTAAATTCCTGTCTCTGTAAGTGCTCCTGTCCCAGAACCTGAATCTTAAGGACAACCAATCATAACTCAACAGCTCCCTATTTCTTCTGTAGCTTAGTTCCTCTAAGTCAAGGCTAAGCCAAATAAGGAAAACTATCTTGTGTCATTATTTTAATACTTTAAGACTACCTTGTCCTATTTATAGAAGCATTTTGCTCTCACTCTTCTAAGCTCCCTTCCATTTTAGGGATTGTATGTTGTCTGGTTCCAGAATTCCTTAAAAAGCTATGAGACCCATACAATTAATTTTCCTGGTTGTTTTCACTTTTATTTTTTCACAGTTTTGGCTATGAGGAGAGGATCCAAATGTGACTGCCAATGCCTCTGCAGACAAGGAGACAGACAAAAGTGCCTGCTGAACCGTTTGTGTTTTCTTTTCTCCCCTCCATCTCCAAGGTTCATGGATGTGTCCCTCTCAGATCTGAGCTCCACTATTTTTGTAATGAGCTCTCTGATCTCACTAGCCACCAGTCCAAAAGTTAGTGGGTTAATCTTTTTGTTGAGAATGTTCAAATTGAACCTGGAAGCTTGTAAATTAAGTTTTGAAGGATATTGGTTGAAGATAGTTTACAAGAAATTTTTGATAAATATGCAAGGTATGCAAGATGTGTTTTGTTACGGGAATGAAAAATAGTCTTGTCTTAAAAGTAAAATGACATGTTGTTACAGAATGAAAAACAAGAATATGTAGGACAATCCTGAATAGATGTAGAAATTTGTAGGTTTTCAGAAAAGTGATTTCATCTGTCAGTGTCAAGGGTGGTTAGGATTTGATAGTTGTATAAGATTTTTAAGAGTTTTCCTAACAGACAGTATCTTCATGCAAAACTAGTATTTGATTTTCTTTCCCTTACAATGACAAATTATCCTTGGATTATTCTTTTATTAATAAGAATTAATAAAAGGTTTTTCTAAAACATCTGAGTAACCTGCTTAGTGGGAAAGATTCTGTAGCTTATCAGAAAAATCAGCCACTACTAAAACAGCTGTAATTATAAATTTAAATTAATACTGTCTAAATTAACTGAAGAACCTAGCCTTTCCTGGCTCAAAATTTTACCTCTGGTCCTGTTTATTCATAGCATTTCTTTTAGGAAATATAAATTCTCCCCATATGAAATAGCTCCTAGTAGACCTCTCTCTGGGAATAACTTGAGAGCTGATCACTTATTGTCACACCATGACAATCCTTAATGCATTATGCCAAAGGTTGTCTTCAACAAGTAAAGGACACTTGTCTTGTCCCACATGACAGGCACTCCCTTAATCATAATCTGTCACCAGGACAATGGGTCTACTGGAAATGACACAGACAAAAGACAGCCCTAGATTCTCATTAAAAGGAATGCTGCCAAGTACTTCTAACTTCTGATAATGCAACTTAATTACAGGGTGTTGAGCCACGGGTTCACATTACTCAACTAAAAAAAATTTCCATCAGACTCCTGGACTAATTATGGAGGTTTAAAACTCACACTAGCCAGAAAGGGAAGTAGATAATGTCACAAAGTAGACTAGTTATTCCCAAGGTAACAGATCAAGTCCTAATGTAAACAAGTCCTCACATAGCCTCTACCTTACTTATACTTATAATGCATAAAATCTTTATATTTCCCTATGCTTTGTCCTTGCACTGGCCTGGAAAGACAATGCCATTGCCTGCTTCTCCCAGGACATTTCAAAGGGAGGTAACTTTACAAACTGTTGGAATTTTCATTGGAATTGTCACCATAAATCCTGATCTATGCATATTGTCTTACCCATAACAAATTTATTTCTTATTCCAAATGCTTCAGTCTCTTTGGATCAAATTGTACTATTTCTTTCATATCAAATATGAATACTAGACCCAAGGTCCTCTTTACTCTGCTTTAAGCTTTCTTAGACCTGGAATCCTGTAAGAATTAAGAATTAACAAAAGTTTATGATTACTGAATCTTTATATAGATGCTTTTCCCCACCCTTCTTTATGGTTATTTCAAACTAGACTTGCCCTTGTGTATACTTACTTTTGTGATGGTTATTCCAGTCTGACTTCACCATTGTTTATGGTTATTTCAAAACTAGGCTCACTCTTGTGTATACTTGTTATTGTGCTGTTTATTCTAGACTAAACTTATATTTATTTATGGTTATTTGAAAACTAGGCTTGTGCATATTTACTATTGTGATTGTAACCACTCCACCCTCTCCTGTATGAATCCAGAAGAAGCCTAAACTCCTCAAAATCAAGGAGGCAGAATTTTGGGCCCTTGCTAGACCAATGATCTCTTTGCTAGCCTGCAAATAAACTTTCTCACTTGGAACCCCAATGTCCCAGGTATTCATCTTTAAAGTGTATTGGAAGGAAAGAACCTGCTTTTGCTCAGTTTCAACCACACTATACACACAGCTAATTGAGAGAATTATGAAGATATCATAGAAGAGTTTTGAAAACTTATTATAATAGTCCATATGCCTCCACAAACTACAAGTTACTTTAACAATGCATGTCCACTTTCAGGCTTAAGGCACTGGATCTGCGAAAGATTTATAACACAAATACATTTTGTTCAGCTCTTCATATGTACTCTCTATACCACAGACCTTTGGATACTAAGGACAAATGACAGTATTTCTAGTAATGAATCTATAAACAACATCACCTTGACTCAATTTACATTGTTCTGCCAGGCAATATTTTTATTGTGGAAATTTTACCCGATATTTGCCTGAGCAGTAAATTACCTTAATAAATGATAAATATCTGGGCAATGTGCACTTGGTCTCCTCACAGTCCCTTGGGAATTTATAATAAATCTGAAACTTCTCACTGGACTATTCCCCTCAATCTACAGTCTCAGGCAAAACAGGATTTAACCAGGGAGTTAATGATTCTGGGTTTGCATCTTTTGGCAGATTTGGCTTGGGGTTAACACAAATGAAAACAGGATTTGATATTTATCAATCACAATAGGAGAAATTACTGAATCTACACTAGAGCTATAGCTATACAGCAAGTCATTAGATTTATTAGCTAAACTTGTTACTTATTAGCTGAACAAGGAGGCATTTTTATAATTGCCAATACCAACTGTTGTACTTAGGTACACACTTCTGTGGAAGCTGAGACACAATTGCATGAAATATTTAATAAACCACATAGTTTAAACAAGTTAGGCTTTCCTCAAGGCCCTGATTTCATCACTTTGATTTCATTTGGGTCAAATCATGGGGCCTGGGCTTAAGAGTATACTCTGAGGTAGGCATTTGGGCCTTTTATCACTTATAGTATTCATTATACTCTCCCTGGCTCCCAGGTGGACTGTTTTCTCTCAAGAGTTTTCCATGTGAATCCAGCCATTTGTGACCCAGCAAATGACTTCTTTATGTCTAGGATGACATAAAAATGATGATCATGGAAAAACTGACATCATGACCACCTATGAGCCCAACATGAAAACAAACTGCATGTACTAAGACCTCAGGCAGTAAATGAAAATTGGCTCAATGCCTTAAATTTTTATCACACCTCTCAATGGCTGAGAGCCAGATCAAACTGGGGGGAATGGTTAAATAAATGAAGTACGCCCTAGATGGAGTCCTTCATGCTAAGCCCTACATCAGCAAACTGAAGCTTAACTTAGTTCTTATCTCTTGTATGTGCTCCTTTCCTCAGAACCTAAAACATAACAACCTGCTATAACTTGCCAAGTTCTTTCCTGTCTTCCTTCTCCAGGAATCTTGATCTGTTCTGTTTGTTTTTGTGCCGAGTTTTGTCCCCAGTTCCTATGATTTGTTTGAATTCTCTTCCCCTCTCAGTGCCCCATTTTCCTTACCCTTTTCATTCCTGGGACTCTCTAGTCTAGCAGCAGTTCAATTTAACCCTCCCCCTTCATTTTTCTCTGTGAGGATTTTCTGCCAAAGGTTTCTTCCCTGCTAGGTTATCCTGCCTCTGAGAGTCGGATAGGGTCATTCAAGAAAGGTGGGGTCCCCAGAAAAGTCCATTCTGCATTTAGAGAATTCCATCAACAGTAACTGGATTGAGTGAGTGCACCACACAGCCACAGCCATTCTGCTGCGGTTTTATTCCCCAACCCCCACCCCCTTTTGTTTTCAGCACTCCTCAGCAGCTTGCTTTTAGCCCTGGGTCCCTGTTCCTGGATATGTGTGGGGTCTGACTCACTGCTGTGAGTTCCTTTAAAATCTGTTTTCCTGGTGAGAGGGATCCAGGCTGCTTGCTGCCTCCGGAGAACTCCCGAGCTTTGCACGGGACCCACTGAGAGGGAAGAGAAGAGGACTGGTAGGTCCTGGATGGAAGTTTCCTACCTGATATTTTTCTCTTTCTTCAATTCAGCATTTGTGGAGTCCTTCTCCAGTCTCTACCATCCTCCAGAGCGTCTGGGGAGTCTTTTTTTTTTTTTCAGGGTATGGCTTCCGTCGCTGTGTTGATGACGTCACCCATCCACCATTGATTTTTTTTTTTTTTTTTTTTTTTAAAGAAGCTTTAAGTTACATAAATGTTACATAAAAAATATAAGGGACTCCCATATGACTCTCTCCCTCCCCTTCCCAAACTTTCCCATATCATCATCCCTCATTAGTGTGGTACATTTGTTAAAATTGATGAACACATATTGAATCATTGCTAACCATGGACTTTTTTTTCAAGAGGTGCCAGAGATTGAACCCAAGACCTCCTACATGGGAAGCAGGTGCTCTATCACTGAGCTATAACTGTTCCCCAATGACAGTTGTTTCTTTCATTTGTTTTGTTTTTAGAAGGTTCCAGGAATTGAACCCAGGCCTGTGTACATGGGAAGCAGGCTCTCAACCACTTGAGCGACATTCATTCTCTCACTGATTTTTTTCTAACTTTATCTCAACTTCAAAAAACAAAATAATTGACAAAAGACAGCTTAACGAATTATTGAAGCATTAATTTTAAAAATTCTGTCCAATTACATTTTTCTTATTTAATTCTACAAACTAACTCAATTGTTTCTCCAGTGTTCAGAAAGATACATAAATCAGCAGAGATTGGTTAAATGACATGACCAACGTCTCCTTCTTAATGAAGAAAATGAAGAAAAAAACTTTAATAATATTCATCTCATAAAACTAAACCCATATTTTTTTTACCTTTAGCATTGATCTCCTTTGCCTTTCCTACAAAAAAATTACAATATTACAATTAAATTAGTTGTATTTTTCTTATTTATCAACAAATTTTAACACCTTATAGTTGAAGAATATTTTTGTATTTATATTCTATTTTTTTTTTTTTACTATTTGTATTATTGTTGTTAGAAATTTATTTTTTACTTTGAAAGTCAACATTATGTAAACTAATTTATTTGGAGATTAAAATATTTAACATCTCCAATTTCATGAACAGGAAAATGAGATGATATAAGGAAAATATACAGAAATCTGTTTGGCAAAGTAAGTTATTGCCTATAAATGAAACAAAAGTGAACACTGGAAAATTTTACAAGCAAGGAATTGGAATCATGAACTGATATCCAAGGTAAATGTTTTTCTGATGGTAGCAGGAAGAGAAAAAGTATGTAAAGCAAATCAAGATAATCTTCACTGATAAAAAGTGGGCCCAAATATAATGCTAGCTAATTGAGAAAATAACTGCCACAAGCAACCTCCAAAGTAACCTAAGAATAAAGATATATTTACTGTTCTATTAAAAATCTTTAATGCCATACTACAAAATGGCTCCTATTCTTCTTCCTAGTGCTTAGGTAAAAGGGGAGAACACAAACTTCACTTGAAACTCTCCCTCCCCACCCCCAGCAGAGGCACCAGGCAGAGCAGCCAGGGAAAAGCAAAGCAGTTTCTAAAGATAAAAAACCTCCCACTAAAAGACATTCATCAAACCATACACAAAAAAGATCCAGTATTAGTTATATTTCTAAAAGCTCTTTCAAATTAATGATAAGGAAAAATGAGACTATGTAACTCAAACATTTTAAGAGTTAGAAAGTCTCAAATGAAACTAATATCTAGCAAAAAAGGGCTCAGTAAACCTGAGCTAGGAGGTAGAGTTTTACATACTTATATTTTTACTAAAATTCCACATGGTATAAACTATGTACCTTGCTGTCACTGAATTCGATAATTATCTACCAAATATTTACTACGCACAAGCCTCTGTTGTGCTGATGTGGATCCTTTCCTTCAGTGCTGTGAGCGTGTCTTTCTCTTCTGGATGTGACAGCATTAAGCATTATAACGTCGTAAGCAGGCTATTTTTGTTTGTGTTTATTTTGTTTTGTATTCGTTTATCAGAACTCTCAAAACAAAAACATTTCTCCAATTGTGAACTTTAGAAAGTAAAATTTTAGTACAACCTTCAATTTCTTCTCATTTTCCAGTGGCTTCCGAAGCAAAGGTTTAATCCCCATTTAAAATGTGACCTAAATGTCCACGAAGCAGAAGAGACGCTCCACAAGCTCGCTCTCTTATTGACAATCTTAAGGGATCCTTATGGGCAGAGGTTGAACAGGAGCGTACAGTACACAGAGGCATAGCTGTCTTCATCTCCAAGCGTGCCACCACTCCCACGTCCAGGAAAAAGGCACCGAGGGATACTAGCAGCTGGAGAAGGGAGGAGAGCAGCAGCAACCATTTTACCCCTTCAGACTAGAGTTTCACGTCAGATATTAGCTTACAATCTTGAATACACAGGGCGAAAGGAAGGGCAGACAGGGATGGGGTGGCAGAAGGATGAAAACGGGGTTGGGTGGATTTCCAATAAAGAGGCTGTTCTGCAGCTCTTTGAGAACTTGAGTTTGCCTCTACTTTCTTGGGCCAGAGAAAAACTCCTTGGTAAACTGTTGGAACTTAACAATAACATCAATCACAGGAGTCCCTGGGACTCATTTGCTAAGGCTGGAGTGCAGCACAGTAGCGCTGACAGACACAGTATCTCATGGGTCCATCAATTCTCCACGAATTTTAACAATGGAGAGGAAAGCTGTTTTCCTGAACTAAATGTATTTACTTTCTAACAAGAGGAAGAAATCTTCCCCAAGCCTGTTACACGTTTTCAAGTACCAGTGGGGCCATTTTTTTTTTTTTTTTTTTTTTGAGAAGAAAAACGGGGGAGGAAGTCTACATTACCAGCAGTAAAACTCCCATTTTGCAGTGTGCATACGGTTCTAGGAGCCTGGACAAACACACATAGCAGTGTGACAGCCAGCACAACCGACCTCCTCACTGAAAGGTTAACTCTTCAGAGATGCTTAGAAGAGGTTCTCAAAATTAATGTCAACATACTCTAATATTTTCGCCTTTGGAACTTCGTCTCCTTCATTCAGAAAAGCAAAACAAGACACTACAAAGGACTCTAAAAAAGTGTGACTAGTTCTCCTGCGAGACAAACGCTCCCTACCCCACACCGACACGGAGGGGGTGAGGCCCCCACGGCAAGCGGCGCACGTCGCGGACCAGCCCCTCGTCCCCGCGTGGGACACGGGAGGCAGAGCGGCCTGGCCACGAGGAGGAAGCGTTCAAAGACGGAGGGAGGAACGCGACAGCGCCGAATTCCTCTGCCTAGTAGGGCACGGGGGGGGGGGGGGCGGTTTGGGATCCGGCCAGAGGTGCGTGGGACTAGCGCTGACCTATTTTCTAGGGTTTTTTTCATAACAGAAAAATGAAGAGAGCAGCAGGGGCTGGTCCGCACGCACCCCTGCGGGCACTGAAGGTTTGGAGAGCGAGGCACGCAAAATCCCCACAGCCTTCGCCCCAGCAGGGGTGTGACCCGAGGCGGGAGACTGGGAGAGCGCCCGGGCTCCACGCAGGGCTGAGTCGACGTGCGGGGCGCGAGGGGCCCAAGCCCCACCCGAGAGCGAGCCGAAGGGACCGCAGGGTGTGGGATCCCCTCAATGAGGGCCGAGCGCGGTGAGGGCGCAAGCTTGCACCTGCCATCGCCTCCCGGGCGCGTCAGTGCGCCGGGAGGGGGCAGCCGGGGCAGCAACGTGCGCGCTCCTTGCCCAGGTAGGGCCGCCAGGACCGAGGCCGGGCGGTCGCCTCCGAACGCGCGGGCCCCTCCCTCCCGGGCCCAGACTCCGCCCGACATCGGGCGCGCGCACTGCGCCGTAAATAAGCAGTATGTGTAATACTCATTATAATGTGCTATTATCAACTCTACCTATTACAACATATTTACAATTGACCTTATTAAACATTCTACATACATTCAATATCTTACCCCCTTCTTAACCAGCATTCTGTCTCCGACTAATCTTTACTCTATAGTGATTCCATAAACTTACTAATTGTATTTAGTTCATATCAGTGTGAACATAGAATATTCATTCTTTTGTTTCTATCTTCTTGTACTCCACATAATACCCTCAAGGATCATCCATGTTGTCATATACATCCCGATTTCATTTCTTCTTACACCTGAAATGTATTCCATTGTATATATATATATACACACACACATATATACCACATTTTGTTTATCCATTCATCAATTGATGGGCACTTAGGTTGTTTCCATCTTTTAGCAATTGAGAGTAATGCCCCTATGACCATGGGTGTACAAATATCTGTTAATATTCTTGCTTTCATCCTTCTATATATATTCCTAGTAGTAGGTTTGCTGGATCAGAGAACAGTTCTATATTTAGCTTCTTGACGGACCACTAAATCATCCTCTGCAGAGGCAAGACCGTTTACATTTCCGTCAACAGTGCGGGAGCGTTCATATTTCTCCACATCCTCTCCAGCACATGTAGTTTTCTGTTGTTTTTTTTTAATAATTGCCATCCTGTAAGCCATGAAGCATAATCTCATTGAAGTTTTGATCTGCATTTCCCTAATAGCTAGTGATATGGAGCATCTTTTCATGTACAATTTTGACCATTTTTATTTCCTCTTTGGAAAAATGTCTATTCAAGACTTTTGCCCATTTTTAAATTAGGTTGTCATTCTGTTATTGAGTTATGTGATCTCTTTATATAACATGGAAATAAAACCTATGTTGGATATGTGGTTACTGTCGATTTTCTCCTATTGAGTAGGCTGCCTTTTCACCTTAAAAAAAATTGTTTGAAATACAAGTGTTAAATTTGAAGAAGTCCCAAGTCTTATTTCTCTATATTTTCTTTCATTGCCTGTGCTTTGGGTGTAAGGTCCTAGAGGCCACCACCTACCAGAAGATCTTAAAATTGTTTCCCTATATTTTCTTCTAGGAGTTTTATGGTTTTAGTTTTTACATTTAGGTCCTTGGCTTATTTTGAGTTAGTTTTTGTATAAGGTGTGAAATAGGGATCGTTTTCTTTCTTTGAGATATGGGTATCCATTTCTCCCAGCACCATTTGTTGAGTAGGCTGTTATGACTCAGCTGGGTTGGTTTCACAGAATTGTCAAAAATCACTTGACTATAGCTGTGAGGGTCTATTTCAGAACTCTTCATTCAATCCCATTGATCAATCTATCTTTATATCAGTATAAGCTGGGTTTTTGTGTGTGTGTGTGTATGTTTTTTTTTTTTTTTACCACTTTAGCTAAATAATATGTTTATTTTTTTAAGTATATTTTTTATTTATTTTTAAAAGATAATGTTTTAATGTTGAGAAGTGTGAGTCACACAACTTCATTCTTCTTTTATAAGATAATTTTGGCTCTTCAGGGGCCCCGTGTCCTTCCAGATAAATCTGATAATTGGGTTTTCCTATTTTACAAAGAAAGCCTTGGAATTTGTATCAGGAATGCATTAAATCTATAGATCAGTTTGGGTAAAACTGGCCTCTTAGTGATATCTAGTCTTCCAACCCTTGAACATGGAAAGCCCATCAATTTATTAAGATTTTCCTTGGTTTCTTTAAACAATGTTTTGTAGTTCTCTGAATACAGGCCTTTTATGACCTTGTTTGTTTATTCCTAAATATTTTATTCTTTTAGTCACCATTGTAAATGGAATTTTTTCCTAACTTCTTCTTCAGTTTGCTCATTAGTAGTGGATAGAACCTCTATTGACTTTTTGTATATTAATCTTGTATTCTGCCACTTTGCTGAAATTGTCTATTAGTTCTAAAAGTTTTGTTGTGGATTTTTCAGGATTTTCTAAGATAGGATCATATCATTAAGGAATAGTGGAAGTTTTACTTCTTCCTTTCCTATTTGGGTGCCTTTTATTTCTTTTAGTTGCCTAATTGCTCAAGCTAGAACATCTAGCACAATATTGACTAACAGCATCAATAGTGGACATCCTTGTTTTTTCCCCAATCTCAGTGGGAAAAATGGTCTTTCACCATTCAGTACAATATTAGTCACGGGTTTTTCATATATGCCCTTTATCATATTGAGAAAGTTTCCTGCTATTGCTTATGTTTCGGAAAGTTTTTATCAAGAAGCGATGTTG
This sequence comes from Tolypeutes matacus, assembly GCA_026826555.1. Lineage (NCBI taxonomy): Eukaryota > Metazoa > Chordata > Mammalia > Cingulata > Chlamyphoridae > Tolypeutes > Tolypeutes matacus. The sequence goes on from JAKSZT010054160.1 coordinate 4,386,425, forward strand.
GATTTTGTCAAATGCCTTTTCTGGATCAATTGAGATAATAAAGTGATTTTTTAATCTTCAATTTATTAATGTGGTATATTGCATTGATGGATTTTCTTATGTTGAAGCACCCTGACAAACTTGTTATAAAACCCTTATGATCAGGGAATGGATGTGGCTCAAGTGTTTGAGTGCCTGTTTCCCACATGGAAGGTCCTGGGTTTGGTCCCCAGTGCCTCCTAAAAGCAAAAACAAACAAGAAGCAAACAAATGAAAAACCCGACTCAGGGGAGCCAATGTGGCTCAGTGGTTGACTGCTGGCTTTACACGTACAAGGTCCTGTGTTCAATCCCCAGCCCTGATCCCTCAAAAACAAACAAAAACACCATATGATCATGGTGTGTAATTTTAATGTGCTTTTCAATTCGGTCAGGAAGTATTTTGGTGAAGATTTTTGCATTTATATTCATTAGAGATATTGGTCTATAATTTTCTTTTTTCATAATATCACTACTTATTTTTAATATTAAGGTGAAGTTGGCTTCAGAGACAGTTTGGTAGCAGTCCTTCCTGTTCAGTCTTTTGGAAGAGGTTGAGCAAGATTGGTAGATATCATCTTTGAATAATTAGAAGAATTCTTCTGTGTAGCCATCTGGTCTTGGATCTTTCATTTTGGGCAGGTTTCTGATGACTGTTTCATTTTTCTTTTTTTTTTTTACTTGTGGTAGGCTTGTTTAAGTCTTCAATTTCTTCTAGGGTCAGTGTGGGTTGTTCATCTGTTTCTAGGAATTTGTCCATATCATCAAGAGTTGTCAAATATGTTGGTGTACAGTTGTTAAAGGTATCCTCTTATGATATTTTAATTTCTGCTCGGTCAGTGTTAATGTCCCCCTTCTCATTTCTGATTTTATTTATTTCCATCTTCTCTCTTTTTTCTTTGTTTAAAGTAGCTAAGGATTGTTCAATTTTGTTGATCTTTTCAAAGAATGAAATTTTGGTTCTGTTGATTCTCACTTTTGTCTATTTTTATTATCCACTTTATTTATTCCTGCTCTAATCTTTCTTTTCTTCTGCTTGCTTTTGGATTGGTTTGCAGTTATTTTTTCTAGTTCCTCTAGATGTGCAGCTAGGTCTTTGATTTTAGCTCTTTCTTCTTTTTTAAAGTAAGCATTAAAGGCTATAAATTTCATTCTCAGCACTGCCATAATTTTTTTTTGGAGGTCCTGGGAGTTAAACCCAGGACCTGCACAACCACTTGACCTGCATCTGCTCCCCTGCCATAAGTTTTGATATGTTCTGTCTGTATTCATTCATCTAGAGCTATTTAATGATTTTGCTTGCAATTTCTTCTTTGAGTCATTGATATTAAAGAGTGCATTGTTTAATCTACATATATTTGTGAATTTTCCTTTTTTCTACCTGTTACTAATTTCCAACTTAATTCCATTATGATCAGAGAGAGTGCTTTCTTTAATTTCAATCTTTTAAAATTTATTAAGATCTGACTTTTGTCCCAACAAAAGGTCTATCCTTGAGAAAGGACAATGAGAACTTGAGAATAACATATATCATGTTACTTTCCGGTGTAATATTCTATAAATGTATGTTAGGTCTACTTCACTTATCATATTATTCATATTACTCTCTGTTTCCTTTATTATCCTCTGTCCAGATGTTCTATCGAATGCTGAGAGGAGTGTTTTGAAGTCTCCAGCTATTATTTTAGATTCCTTTATTTCTCCCTTCAGTTTTGCCAGTATGTACCTCATGTATTTTGGGGCACCTAAGTTAGGTGCATAAGTATTTATTATTGGTTTTTCATCTTGTTGAATTGTCCCATTTGTTAATATATAATGACTTTCTTCATCCATTATAACAGTTTTGCATTTAAAATCTACTTTATCTAATATTAGTATCACTACTCCAGATCTTTTTTGATTACTATTTTTATGGATTATATCTTTCTAGCCTTTCATTTCCAGCTTGATTGTGTCCTTGCATCTAAAGTGAGTCTCTTGTGCGTCCTCTTAGCGCAGCAGGCAGCGCGTCAGTCTCATAAAGTGAGTCTCTTGGGGAGTGGGTGTAGCTCAGTGGTTGAGCACCTGCTTCTCCTGTAGAAGGTCCTGGGTTCAATCCCCAGTGCCCCTGGAAAAAAAACTAAAAAAATAAAGTGAGTCTCTTGTAGTCAACAAATAGATGGTTCATATTTTTTATCCATTCTGTCATTCTATGTCTTTTGATTGAGGAGTTCAATCCATTAACATTCAATGTTATTACTGTAAAGGCATTACTTACCTTGTCCATTTTATCCCTTGGCTTTCTGTTGTCCTATCTTACTATTTTCTGTCTTTTAACACTCCAAGTTATCCTTATTTATTATCTTCATGACTACACTCTTCTCCAAGCATCTCACCCTTGTCATTTCCTTTCAGGCTGTAACATATCCTTTAGTATCTCCTGTAGAACCAGTTTATTGGTGACATGCTCTCAGTTTTTGCTCGTCTGTGAAGACTTTAAACAGTTCTGAAGGTTAGGTTTTCTGGAGACAGAATTCTTGGCTGGCAGTTTTCTCTTTCAGTACCTTAAATATATTGTACCACTGCCTTCTTACCTCCATGGTTTCTGATATGACATCAGCACTTAGACTTATTGAGGCTCTTTTGTAAGTCATACATTGCTTTTCTCTTGTTGCACTCAGAATCCTCTCCTTACAACTGGCATTTGGCATTCTGAATAGTATATGTCTCAGAGTAAATCTATTCAAATTTATTATGTTTAGCATATGTTGTAATTCTTGAATATTGATATTCATGTCTTTCATAAGAATTGGAAAATTTGGGGCCATTTTTTCCTTAAATATTCTTTCTGTTCATTTTCCATTCTCTTCTCATTCTTGGCCACCTATAATGCATGTGTTTGTGTTTCATGCTTTCATGAAACCCTGTCCAATTTTTCCATTCTTTTCTCATTCTATTCTTCTGCCTTCTCCAGTTCAGATGCTTTGTCATCTAATTCACTAATTCTGTTCTCAAACAAATCACATCTGCTATTATAAGCCTCTAATGTATTTTTAATCTCATCTATTGTGTTTCTCATTTCCCTAAGTTCTGTACTTTCCTTTATAGTCTTTCAATTTTTTTCTTTATGCTCACACAGTGTCATCTTAACATATTTCATCTCTGTATTAGTCAGCCAAAGGGGTGCTAATAAAATATACCAGGAATGGGGTGGTTTTCATAAAGGGTATTTATTTGGCGAGAAGTCCACAGTTACCAGGCCATAAAGCATAAGTTTCTTCCCTCACCAAAGTCCATTGCCATGTGTTAGAGCAAGACAGCTGCCAACATTTGCCAGGGTTCAGGCTTCTTGGGTTCCTCTCTTCCCGGGGCTGTGCTTCTCTCCAGGCTTAGTTCCTCTGGTTCCTCCACAAGGTCAGCTGTAGACTATTAGACTCTCTAGGCTTTGCTGTGAACTCTCGGGAGAATGGCTTGTCTCTATCCCAGGGCCTTCTCTTCAACATCAAAACTCCAACATCAAAACTGCAACTCAAAAACTGTTCCTCTGTCCTTTGCCTTGCCTTTTATATTTGATTCCCCCACCCACCAAGGGGTGGGGCTCAATGCCCTACTGACATGGCCCAGTTAATGCCCTAAACATAACTTAATCATGTCCAGATTAGTAGACCAGTTTACAAGCATAATCCAATATCTATTTTTGGAATTCATAATTACATCAAACTGCCAAACAGCTACAATCTCATTAGTCATATTTTCCTTCAATTTCTTGAATAGATTAAGGAGATTTGTGTGAACATCATTTATTACTTGCCTTTACTCTGTGTCTCATCTGGATTCTTGATTTGTTCCTTTGGCTTGTCCATATCTTCCTGTTTCTTAGTATGTCTTGTTATTTTTTGTTGATAGCTAGACATCTGATTGTGTTGGTGATTTTACTCTGATCATCAATTTCTTTCTCTTGCCTAGTGGTTTTATTTCATAGCTCTTCTTTGATTTCTGGTTCAATTTTTTTCAAAAACTTTAAAGTTTCTCTAATTAAGTCATCAAAACAGGGCAGGGAACCACTAATGGGGCATAGAATGGATCTAAGGTGACTGGGAAAGGAACAGGAGAGACGAGACTTACCTTTCTTCACTTTCATGGCTGGCCCTCAGATGGTGCTCTTTGGAAAACCTTTCCACTGTGATAAATCCTTCAATTTCCATTGGCTTCTGAGCCATAGATTCAAAACTTACTAATAATGGTTAAATTTCCTGAACAGAAACCACACTCAGGCCCCTGCCACACCCTCCCTGTTCCCTGGGAGGAATATGTCCTTTCCCCTCTCTGCTGGTTGCTCAGCTGCAGGTTTTATGGAGGTTGTTCACCTCAAGGGTGGGGGATGGGTGCTATTCCCAGCTGTGGGATCAGCAACTCACAGTTTTCCTTTAGGCACCTCAGTCCCTCCATCCCCAGTCTCTCTTCAATGATGTAGATGACACTGTCCTGTGCTGCAGGTCCCCAAAGCAGTCCCCTGGGATGACTTCTTTGCTTTCTCCCTATTTCATAAGAGAGCTGCACCCTGTCTGAGCTACTCCAATGCCATCTTCCCAGAACACTCACCATTGATTCTTGTTGTTTGGGTTTCACTTTTGCTCCAAATTCTAATTTCCCTTAATTCCAGACCTTTGGGAAGACTTACATCATGTACTAATTTTTACAAACCTTCCCATTGTTCCTTGCTATACTTAAAGGGGACATGTCTCATTTTCATTTTTGTAAAGATTCTGTATACATGAGACCCTTCCATAATATCTTTCCTCATGAATATGGATTTTCTATTTACCTCCAACCCATCAGGATTGGCAGCAAGATTGAGAAACATACTCTCCTAGGGCCCAAAAATGACAAATTATTATATAGTCCCAGCATCTTTTTTTTTTTTAACCGGGAGGTCCCGGGGATCGAACCCCGGTCTCTCCATATGGTAGACGGACGCCGAACTTCTTGAGCCACATCCGTTTCCCTTTAAAGAGCGTAATCTTTTTTTTAAATTTTATTTTATTTTATTTTATTTATTTATTTTTTTTTTACTGGGAGGTCCCGGGGATCGAACTCAGGTCCCTCCATATGGGAGACAGATGCCCAACCATTTGAGCCACATCCGTCCCCCCAGCATCTTTTATGGGACCATTTGTTATGGGATACATTTAAACCTAAATTCCCACTACCTAGGAATGTTACACATTTTTCAGCATATATGGGATGGATATTAATCTTCCCCCATGAATTTCCTCCAATAAATTTAAATTATTGCTCCAGGACCATTTGTATAAAGGTATGTACCACCAAGAAGGGAGATAAGCAACTCCACTTGATAAATGATAATCATATTAAAAAATAATGTGGGAGCAAAAAACCCCTCCCACTATGATTAAACCAGACAATATCAGCAATATTATTATTTGTAATATTACTATTGGTAATAATTCTTGGCAATGGGGGGAACAACATGAACCAAGAAAAAGCCTATTGGATGCAGGCTTACACCATTCTGTTGGCTTTTTTTGTTGTTGTTATTGTTCTGGGTGCTTTCATTGGTTTGCAATTAAGGGGCTCAAATCCTCCAAATAAGCCATTATTTCAAACAAAAATTTCAAATGCTGAAGACCACATCCCATCAAATTTGGATAATACAAGCCCTGCAGTACAGAGACCTTGTTTGCTTGTCTAGCTACATTTGAACCAACAATTGTGGCAAATGGCCCATGGTAATTGGAGAAATTGGAGGACCTGACTACAGGGTATTGCTGAAGCTCCAATTCCAGTCATAAGTAGTTTAATTACCAAACAACCTGACACATTATTAGCAGCATGCTCCCAAATCTAGCCATATGATTTAAAACCTATTTGCAACAGAGTTCTTCTCATCTATCTGACCCAAACCTTGGAATGTCAGGAGATTTTACGTTCAGCTACCATTAATTGAGGATTTAATTGTACTAATCGAGTCATGGCTCTTGGTCAAATTACAGCAGCGTCAACTTGGCTATCTCTGCACTCTCAGAGCCCCTTGATTTAATAGATATTTGCAAGTCAGAATCTTGGTCTAATGTTGCCTCCAATTTGACAAGCAATTAGTGGTCCTGAGCTGCAGGCCACAGGCCGTGTGTGTGCAGTCTGTTGGGGTAGGGTGGTGGGCCCCATCTGGGGACGGATTCCGGCACCAGCATAGGCCTGTTCCTGCTCCTCCTTTCTCTAGCAGTTGCTTCTTCATGTCCCAGGCTGTTATTCTGCCTGGCAATGCTCCAGATGGGGCCTGAGCTTCAGCACCTGGAGCTCTAAGCCCAGAAGTGTCTGGAGGTGTTCAGAGGCCTCAGTGATGCCACTGATAGTGCCAGGTCCTGGCAGAAGACGTGGAGGCAACATGTTCTCCTTGAAGCTGTCCAGATCCACATTCAGATCCTATCTCCTGTTGCTGCCCCAGATTGATGATAAATTTAATTTGAAACCAAAGAATAAAAAACTGGAGCCAGTCCTTTTCCTAGGAGAAATTGTCATAAATGAAGTCAATTTTGTACAAAAATTCATCGCAACAGACACCAGTCAATATGATTTGTTGGGAAAGCTGATATGCAGTAACTTCAAATTTTACTTTATTCACAACACTTTCTAAATGAACAATCTTATACTATTAACCACAATCTTCACCCACCACCAGAATCACTATATTTTACAGTCTCAATGTTAGTTCCTAGCTTCCTTTCAATTGAAATATTACATCCACAGATTATCAGTCAAAATCACATTTACAAATCACTATTATACTCACTATATATATTAATTATACTTACTATAATATACTACCATCAACTCTCTTCATTTCCACACATTTACAATAAACACTATTAAAAATTCTACACACATTAATCATCAGCTCCCATTCTCAATCCATATTCTATTTCCTAGGGGTTATAAGGGGGTATGGGATTTTTCTTTTTGGAGTAATGAAAATCTAAAATTGAGGTGATGAGAGCACATCTCTGTGATGAATATGAGAGCCACTGAGTGTACATTTTGAATGAATTTTGCAAAGCATGGGACTATATAACAAAATGAATCATTTTGTGGAAGATAGACTGTGGTTAACTGAAGAAATATGAGAACATTCTCTCATGAACTATAGCAAGTATATAATACTAATACAGGGTATCAGTAACCAGGTGGGTTGGGGAAAAATACACCTAATGTAAGATATTGGCTATAGGTAGTAGTAATGTTTTGATGATGATCTTTCATAGTTTGTTAACAATTGTCTCACAATAGTGCAAGGAATTGGTGGTGAGATAAGGTATGGGAGCCCTGTATGATGGTATGCATGTTTGTTTTGTAAGTTCACAACTTTTATTATATAGTTATTGTTTATGGATGTTCAGTTGTGTATAATAAACTTCAGTTTTAAAAAGTTTAAAAAATTTCCTTTATTCCAGATGATACAATGCCATTATAGAAATTCCATTACAGGATTTTTCTTCTTGGTGAACATGATGTACCTTTAATATGCACTGAGCAAGTTGTCACAGTAAATGAGCACAAAAAGAAGCAGAAAGTCCTAGGCCCCAAGCAGGAACTGAAATTTAATCCGAAAGAGTTAATTATTGTAGAGATTTCAGGATTGTCAGATTTTGCTTTGATAAATCATGTCACAACACTGCAATAATAGCTCATTATTCCCAGCCAAAAAACCTGCAGCTACTCTTTGCATATGAATATGTTAGGAAAAAATACCACAACTCAGCCAACAAAATAAATGGACTCCCCTCAGAAGGTGGAGAAGGAGGTGGTGGAGCATGGAGGTGGTGAGAATGGTTCTCATAAATGATGTGTTGCAGCAGTGAAAAATTGTTCAAAGGATCTGTAATGCAATAATTAGAAATCATCCACAGAGAACTGAGGTTTACAAACTGGATTTAAATAAGACTTCACCTAATATCTAATAAGTACAGGCAACATTTGTAAAACTTAAACTATGTGTTAATGTGACTTTTGAAGAAACTTAAGAGAAATGGCTATCTTCAATGGAAAGTACTAGGTGGTTAGAATATGTAAGGCCATAACTTAAACATTCAGTAGAACTTGTGTAAATGCTGGAGAGCAAATATATCTCTGCAATCCTACAAGAGGAAGAGATTTGAGTTATTTCATAGTTTCTCTTATTCAAGTGATGTGGGATCCCTATATTAGGACAATTACTGTATTTCAGTGTCTGATACAGTAGGAGTGGCTCATGGTCAGCTATCAATTCCTGGACAGATACAACCATTTAAAGAGATCAGAAAAGAAATCTCCCTTATTTTTGCTATTCTTGCATGCCACATGGCAACTGTTAGAACAATATCCAGCTTCCTTCAAGTTCTCTGAAACTTCCTAAGTGGTCCTGTACAACAGTACCTCCATCTCACTGTTCAGCACATTCCTATTCAACTGTCCTCTCCAGGAGGCAAACCACAGAATTTGGTATAAATGAAAATATCCAATTGGGTGATGAAAGGGCTTAAAATTCAGGTCAGTTTGGTACTGGTCTCTTCAGGTTACAGCAAAGGATTGTACCCTTTTCCATAACCTTTTATATACCAAATGACTCTGTGAAATCTTTTAAATGGCAAAGAAAAGCTACAGCTGTCCTCCTTCAAGAATGGACTTTTCAGGTGCTGATGGCAGGGAGAGGGAAAAAGAGGTGTAATATGGGGGCAATTTTGGGACTTGGAGTAGTCCTGAATGACATTGCAATGACAGATATAGGCCATTTTATATCCTCACACAACATGCAGAACTGTGTGGGAGAGAGCGTAAACTACCATGTGAACTATAATCCATCCTTAGTGGCAGTGCTCCAAAATGTGTTCATCAATTGCAATGAATGTACCACACTAATGAAAGAAGTTGTTAACATGGGGAAAAATGGGAGGTGTGGGGAGTGGAGCATATGGAAATCCCTTAATTTTATTATTATCATTTTTTTAAAAGATACTTAGATTACATAAATGTTACACAAAAGATATAGGGATTCCCATATGCCCCACTCCCCACACCTCCCACATTCTCCCACATAAACATCCTTTGTTAGTGTGGCACATTCATTGCAATTGATAAATACATCCTGGGGCTTTGCCATTAAGCATGGACCATAGTTCACATTGTAGTTTACACTCTCTCCCACACAGTTCTGCATGTTGTGTGATAATATAAAATGGCCTATATCTGTCATTGCAACGTCACTCAGGATGATTCCCAAGTCCCGAAAAAGCCTCGGTATTACTATTTTTTTTCCCTCTCCCTACCCCCAGATGCTTCAGTGGCCACTGGCTCCACATCACTGTTGTAATTTCTTCCATTGCTAGAGTCACAATATGTCTATAGTAGAATACCATTAAGTCCACTCTAGTCCATAGTTCTTTCACCAATCCCAAGGATTCTGAGATGGTGATGTCCACTCCACCTCCAATTGAGAGGGGGCTTATATCCCTTGGGGAAGATGAATGGGACTATCCTGCCTGCAGCTGCAGACTCTCTCCTTTCCCTGGGATGGCCGTTGTCCATCACCATCTCCCCACCAGTTGTCCTGGGTGAGTCCAATGAGCTGGAACTCTGCCAATGTTCCAGGCTCAGCTGGCACATGGACAGCTCAAAAACTCGAGTCTCTGGATGTGCACCTACAAACTCCAGCACCAAGTATAGGTTTAAATAGAAGGGACAGATGAGCCCTGTGCAGGGAAGATAAAAATGAGTCCAACTCTGTCACTCTTAGGAGCACAAAGTCCAAAGTAGGGCCCACTGGCAAGGCACAAAACTCCAGAGCTATGCACCCTGACCATAGGATCTGGGTGTCTCCAGAGCCATCAGGAGCCCCACTATTTGGGATAGTATCCACTTTGGCAATCTATGAGATCCTGAGATTTGTGTAAGCGTTACCTCTGGGATGACCTCCTGACTCAGTTTGAAGTCTCTTAGCCATATAAACTCATTTGCCTTTACCTTTTCCCCCTTTTATTTGAGGTCTTTTTCCAGTTGCATTGCTAATTGGTGCTTGGTAGCAATCCCTCAGTGCTAGGGAGGCTCACCCCTGGGAGTCATGTCCCATGCTGGGGGAAAGGTAATGCATTCATATGCTGAGTTTGGCTTAGAGAGAGGCCACATTTGAGCAACAAGGAGGCTCTCAGGAGCCAACCCTTAGGCACCCCATAACAGTAGGCTAAGTTTCAATTTCTAGAGCAAAGGCTCATAAGCCTAGTCATCAATATCAAGAGCCCATCAGTGGATCATCTTCCTTCACCAGTCACTTCCCCTGCACTTGGGGGCCTTATATTTTTTATGTAACAATTTATGCAATCTAAGTACTTTTAGAAAAAATAAAAATATATATTTAAAAAAAAAAAGAATGGACTCATCAGTGACCAAGAACTACTTCTGAGGAGAAACTCCTTAATATTAAAAGTGAAGCCAGAATTGTGGGAAGATGGCATCAGATTAGGCAGGCAGGGCTCAACTCTCACAAAACAATGGAGAAAGAGCAAAATGATGTCTGAGGGACCTTCTTTGGGAGACAGCAGACCAGGACAGTGCTTTACAACTCCCAGAAGGGTAAGGGACAGAGAGATGAAGAACTCAAAGCAACAAATATGAGTTACCAAGACGTTGTGGCAGTCAGGAAGGGCTCCACTCCACCACTCCCAAAATATTAAGCTGGTGTAAAACCCCTGGCTCACTGCAGCTGACTGAGAGGGGAACAGACATATTCCTCCATGTCAGTCTTTACAAGGAAAAAGAGAGAGGGAGTCAGAAGGCTATTCTTTGGTGAATTTGGCAAGCAAAGCCTGCTTTCAATCTCAGCTCTGGTCAGAACAAAACACAGGAAAATGGAGATTGAAAGAACAACTCCATGGAAATGTGCACCAATGAGCACCTTCTGCTGGCATTCTGGAAATTGCATGGACAAAACTGCTTTTGGTTCTCTATGTACCCTATCTCCTGGGAGAAAGTCTGCACCCATTAGTGAGTCCCTGGCATAATTTTGATAACATAAACTGGGCAATTTTAAAGACTTTTAACATGTTGAACCAAATATCAAAGTAGAGCTGTGAAATTTTAAAAAATGGGCAAGAAAGAGAAACTGGCCATCAAAGTAAATTTACCAAAATTTTCAGATGCTTAGAAATCAGCAAAAAATTACAAGCCATATTAGGAAAGAGGAAGAGATGGCCCAGCCAAAGGAACAAACCAAATATCCTGAAGAGATACAAGATTTAAGAAAATTAATGAATGATAATCACACAACTCTCCTAAATCAATTCAGAGAATTGAAAGAAAATGACTAAAGATATAAAAGGTATTAAGAAGACATTAGGTGAGCATAAAGAACAATTTGAAAGCCTGCAAATAAAAGTAACAGACCTTATGGGAATGAAAGGCATGATGGATGAGATTAAAAATACATTAGAGGCACATAAGAGCAGATTTGAATTGCTTGAAGAGACAGAATAAGTGATTTCAAAGAACATCTAAACTGGAAAAGAGAGGAGAACAGAAAGAGAAGAGAATGAAAAAATGGAACAGGGTCTCAGGGAATTAAATGACAATGTGAAGCACTCAAACATACACATTATTGGCTTCCCAGAAGAAGAAGAGAATGTCAACGGTGCACAAAGAATGTTCGAGGAGACAATGACCAAAAACTTCTCACCCTTATGAAAGATAAAAATATCAATATCCAAGGACAACATACTCCACACAGAATAAATCTTAATAGACCTACCCTGAGAGAGCTATTATTCAGAATGACAAATATCAGAGATAAGCAGAGGATTCTGAAAGCAGCAAGAAAAAAAGTAAAGCACACATAAAAGGGAACCTCAACAAGTTTGTGTTGACCTCTCATCAGAAACCATAGAGGAGAGAAGAATGTGGTTCGATGTATTTAAGGTATTGAAGGAGAAAAAGTGCCAGCCAAGAATTCTGTATCCAGGAAAATGGTCCTTAAAAAATGAGGGTGAGTTCAAAGTTTTCAGAGACAAACAAAACTTATAGAATATGTTACCAGAAGAACAGAATTACAAGAGCTACAAAGGGGAGTGTTGCATCCTGAAAAGAAAAAAAACAAAGGCAAGAGACTTGGAGAAGAGTGTAGAAATGAAGACTATTAGGAAGGGCAAATTAAAGTGTAAAAAGACAGATAATAGAATGATATGAAAACAAAAAGCCAAAGGACAAAATGGATGTAATAAATAATGCCTTTAAGGTAATAACATTGACTTTTTAATTTAAGATTTATTTATATCCCCCCCTTGTTTCTGCTCACTCTCTGCTCTCTGTGTCTGTTCCTTGCGTGCTTGTCTTCTTCTTTATTTTAGAAGACACTGGAACTGAACCTGGAACCTCCCATGTGGGAAGGAGGTACCCAATGGCTTGAGCCACCTCCACTCCCAACATTGACTGTTAATGTCTTGAATTCCCTAATCAAAAGACATACAATGATAGAATGGATTTAAAAATATGAACCATCTATATGTTGTCTAAAAGAGACACCTCAGACATAAGAACAAAACCAGAATAAAAGTGAAAGGTTGGAAATTTATTCCATGCAAACTGTAACAAAAAAAGCTGGAGTAGTGATACTAATATCAGACAAAATAGATTTTAAATACAAAATTGTTATAGGGGGTGAAGAACATCATTACATATTTATAAATAGGTCAAGTCACCCAGAAGAAATAACTATACAAAATATTTATGCATCTAACCTGAGTGTCCCAAGTACATAAGGAACACACTGGCAAAGCTGAAGGGAGAAATAGGTATCTCTACAATAATAGTTGGTGATTTCCATATACACTGTCAGTATTGGATAGAACATCTGGAAAGAGGATGAATAAAGAAATAGAGAGAGAAGGCCAGGCAAGATGGCATCAGTTTAAGTGTGGATTCACCATCTCTATCCCCCAAAAATGGCTGAGTAGGAGCAAGATCCTGCCTGAGTGAGCTCTTTGGGGGAATCCACAGAGCAGGAGATTTCAGGGCATCGATCTGAAGAGAGCTGGACAAAGAGATAAATTGCTCCAAGTAAATCCTGACGTTCTTTCCTCTGAGGTTGGGAACTGAGGGATGGCTAAGCCCCACTCTCTAGGCAAAGCTACTGTGAGCCCCAAGCCCCAACTCCCACCAGCCACCCAGCAGGATGGAGCATACTGCAAAAGTGGGAGGGTTCTGGCAAAGGGTGGAGAAAGATTTCCTTTCTGTGGGTTTGGTTGCCTGGACCCCCTTTGAGCTTTGAGAAACATGGTAGCTGGCAGCAGGAAGAGGGGAGAGGTGAATCTGCTGAGGCAGCATGATATACCTAACCACCCTGGGATATAGAAATTTGGCCTAAAGAGTGTGTAGTGAGGCAATTGACTAGTATTGTGCTGAAAACTATCAAAATTTCAACACCCTAAGGTTAAGGAAGCACTTAACTTTCCAAGAGCTTTATTTCAGGTTCCCTGGGAGGAGAGTGTGGTCTGGAAGAGGGTTGAGAGTCACTTATTTGCAGTGAGATCAGTCACCAGGGTCCCATTTGAATTTCAAAAGGGAACTAAACCAGACCAGGAGAGGTGAGGGGGAATCCCCTTACACATGCTATTGTGTCCTGCTGCCCTGGGAGAGAAAGCAATAAGAATAGAAAGGGGGCAGGGACAGACTCCTAAAGAGCAGGAATCTACCCAACGGCAAAGAGTCAACCTGCCCTAGAGAAAGTGACTGGATAGCTTTCGAAGAACTAATTGACTCAACAAGAAAATTAAGCTTGGTGGAGGAGTTTCTGCCTTGAATATACAAGGTCCCTAGTTTGATTCCCCACTCCTCTTAGAGTACTGATCCACCAGGATACCAAACATCCAGAAGATACTTTAGGACAGGGAAGACATAGACATTATTTTGTATTATTTTCAATTGTGTCTCTTATTTTTCCAAAAAATAAAGCATACTTTCTTTTAAAAATTAACTTATTTTACTTGCTAAAAACCACTCCAAAACCTGTAGAGGAAGGCTGTAGGGTAATTGCCTGATAAACACCAATAGCCTGAGAAGCTCCACAGGGGCCTAAGAGGGAAGGCTGTCCTTCCTTAGTTTTTGTTTGACTTCTTGATTGTGTATTTTTTTCTCTTGTTTTTCTTTCCTCTTTCTTGCCCCCATCTTTTTTTTCTTCTTCTTCTTTAATTAGGTGCTGCTGGCTTGTTTCTTATTTGCTGTGTTTCCTCTTTCTTGATTTAACCTTTTCTATGTATACTAATTTTGTCTACCAATGTTATCTCTTTTCCTTCCTTCATCTTTTTAACTTTTGGTTGTTGTTCTTACATTCCACCTCTCTTTATTCAGTCCTCAATTCTTCTGGTTTTTCTTTCTATCTCATCTATTCTGTTTTCTTTCTTTTATTAACTTTTTCTTTTTGTCATTTCTTTTCTCTTTCCCTCTCTCATCATCATTCTGGCCTTTTAATTCATTCTATATATTTTCTCTATTTGGTTTCCCATTTTAATTCAGGTACTCCACCTTTTTATTTCCTATTACTCTACACTGCTTACATGAGTTAAATATTCATTTTCCTAGGTTGTATACAGTTCTTCTAAATTTTACTATTATTATTACTATTATCCTTTTTCTTTTCTTACCTCTTTCACATTTTCTGGCCCTAATCATTTTCCTTCAAGGAAACATAGAGAACAGCAAGGAAATAGAATAAGATGAACAAAGTGTCAAAGAGAAAACTTAGCACACACACAAACAGCAGCTAATCAACTGAATAAACCTATCAAGAGAAAAAGATGACCAGACAGCAACAAAAAACTACAAAACAACCAAGAAACAGGAAGACATGTCCCAGGCCAATGAACAAACCAAAAACCAGGAAAAGATGCAGAAATTCAAAAAATTAATCAAAGCTGTCCAAACAAATATCATGGACTAACTTAATGAAGTGAAGAAAGAGATTATAAACATACATAAAAAGATAACAGATATGACGGTGATGAATTGCATAATCCAAGAAATAAAAAAAGACACTGGAAGCACATAACAGCAGATTTGAACAGGCAGAGGAAAGAATTAGTGATGTGGAAGACAGTACATCTGAAATCAAACAGACAGTAGAACAGATAGATAAAAAGATAGAAAAAATCCAGCAGGGACTTAGGGATTTGAACGACAATACAACATGCACTAACATATGCATTATAGACATCACAGAGGGAGAAGAGAAGGGAAAGAGGACAGAAGGAGTGTTGAAGGAAATAATAGCTGAAAACTTCCCAACCCTATTGAGGGAGATGGATGACATATCCAGGAAGAGCAGAATACCCCTAATAAAATAAATCCTAACAGGACTACTCAAAGACATATACTTGTCAAACTGTCCAATGCTCAAGACAAAGAGAAAATACTCAACGCAGCAAGAGAAAAGAGAACCATCATATACAAGGGAAACTCAATAAGATTAAGTGCAGATTTCTCATCTGAAACCATGGAGGCAAGAAAGCAGTGGTATGACATAGTCAAGGTACTAAAAAAAAAATTCCAGCCAAGAATTCTCTATTCAGCAAAGCTGGCATTCAAAAATGATGGAGAGTTCAAAATATTCACATATAAACAGAAATTAAGAGAGAATGCTAATAAGAAACCTGCCCTGGAAGAAATACTAAAGGGAGTTCTGCAGGTTGAAAGGAAAAAACAGGAGAGAGAGAGCATTGAAGGAGAGTGTAAGAACAATTAAGACAAAAAGAAAATAAAAACAACATATGACATTAATAAACCTAAAGAAAATATGGCTAATGTAAGTAATTCATTGGGAGTAATAACACTGAATGTTAATGGATTAAACTTACCAGTCAAGAGATACAGATTGGCAGAATGGATAAGGAAATATGACCCACCTATAAGCTGTCTAAAAGAAACACACCTTAGACCCAGGGATTCAAGGGGGTTGAAAGTGAATGGCTGGAAAACAATCTTACAAGCAAAAAATAACCAAAAAAGGGCAGGAGTAGCTATATTAATATCAAACAAAATGGACTTTAAATGCAAAACTATTGTAAGGGACAAAGACAGACACAATATATTAGTAAAAGGGGTAATCTTTCAAGAAGAAAGAAAATCATAAACATTTATGCACCTAATCAGGGCACCTCAAAATACATGAGGCAAACATTGGAAAAACTAAGTGGAGAAATAGATGCCTCTACAATTATAGTGGGAGACTTTAATACACCATTATCACTATTAGATACAACATCTCAACAGAAAATCAATAAAGAAACAAAGACCTTGAATAATACATTAGAGGATCCAGACCTAATAGATATATACAGAACACCACACCCAAATACAGTGGGATATTCATTCTTCTAGAGTGCACATGGATCATTCTCCAAGATAGATTATCTGCTAGGCCACAGAAAAATTCTCAATGAACTTAAAAAGTTTGAAATTATACAGAGTAATTTCTCTGACCACAATGAAATGAAGCTGGAAATCAATAAGGATTAGGCAAAAGATATGGAAGTTAAAAAACACACTTAGACAAACAGTAGGTAAAGGAGGAAATCTCAAAAGAAATATGTAACTACCTTGAAATGAATGAAAATGACAACATATCATATCATACCTATGGGATACAGCAAAAGCTGTACTGAAAGGGAAATTCATAGCCATAAATGCATATATCAAAAAAGAAGAAAGAACTAAAATAAAAAACCTAACTGCACACATGGAGGAATTAGAAAAAGAACAACAAACCAACCCAAAAGGAAGTAGAAAGAAGGAAATAACAAAGATAACAGCAGAAATAAATGAAATAGAAAATAAGAAAGCACTAGAAAAAATAAACAAAACCAAAAGATGATTATTCAAGAAGATCAATAAAATTGACAAACGCATAGCCAGACTAACAAAGAAAAAAAGAGAGCAGATGCAAATACACAAAATAAGAAATGAGGAAGGGATATCACCACGGACCCCACAGAAATAAAGAGTATCATAAAAGGATACTTTGTAAAATTATATGTCAACAAGAAGGATAACTTACAGAAAATGGACAAATTCTTAGAAACACATAAGCAGCATACATTGATGAAAGAAGAAATTGATGAACTCAACAGAAACCATCATAAGTAAAGAGATAGAATCAGTCATCAAAAACCTCCCAACTAAGAAGAGCCCAGGACCAGATGGCTTCACAGGTGAATTCTATCAAACATTCCAGAAAGAACTAACAGCAATCCTGCTTAAACTCTTCCAAGAAATAGAAGTAGAAGGAACATTGCTTAATTCATTCTACAATGCCAACATTACCCTAATACCAAAGCCAAAGACCACCACAAGAAAAGAAAATTACAGACCAATCTCTCTATGAACCTAGATATTAAACTCCTCAAAAAATACTTGCTAATTGTATTCATCAACACATCAAATGAATTATACACCATGATCAAGTGAGTTTCATCCTGGGTATGCAAGGATGGTTCAACATAAGAAAATCAGGGAAGCGGCTGTGGCTCAATCAGTAGGGCTCCCGTTTACCATATGGGAGGCCCCGGGTTCGGTTCCCGGGCCTCCTGGTGAAGGCAAGCCCGCCCACACGGCGTGGTTAGCTGACCCAGCGAGCACAAGCAGCAAGGGGGGGATAAATGAATAAATAAATAAAATCTTAAAAAAAAAAAAAAAAGAAAATCAATCAATGTAATATGCCACATAAACAGAGTGAAAGAAAAAAATCACATGATCATCTCTACAGATGCAGAAAAAGCATTAGACAAAAAGTAAAAACCCTTTCCTGATATAAACACTGCAAAAGATAGGAATAGAAGGAAACTTTCTGAATATGATAAAGGATATACATGAAAAACCCACAGTTAACATCATATACAATGATAGAATCCTAAAAGCTTTCCCTCTATGATCAGGAACAAGACAAGGACACTCACTATCCCTGCTGCTATTTAAATTGTCTTAGAAGTACTTGCTCAAGCACTGAGGCAAGAAAAAGAAATAAAAGGCATCAAAATTGGAAAGGAAGAAGTAAAAATTTCACTATTTGAAGATGACATGATCCTATACATAGAAATCCCTGAGAAATCAACAACAAAGCTTCTAGAACTTATAAAATGAATTCAGTAAAGTCACAGGTTATAAGAAAAATGTGCAAAAATCTGTAGCATTTCTGTACACCAATAATGAGCAATCTGAGGAGGAAATCAAGAAAAAAATCCCATTTACAATAGTAACTAAAAAATCAAATATCAAGGAGTAAATTTAACTAAAGATGTAAATGACTTATACACAGAAAACTACACAGCACTGTTAAAGGAAATCAAAGAAGAATTAAATAAATGGAAGAATATTCCCTGTTCATGGATAGGAAGACTAAATATCATTAAGATGTCTATCCTACCAACACTCATATACAGATTTACTGTAATCCCAATAAAAATAAAAACAGCATTTTTTACTGAATTGGAAAAACTTACTATGTAATTTATTTAGAAGGGCAAGAGGACCCAAATAGCCAAAGACATATTGAAAAAGAAAAATGAAATCAGAGGAATCACATTACACTACCTGACTTTATTTTATATATATATATTTTTTCAAAGTTACTTAGATTATATAAATGTTACACAAAAATATAGGGATTCCTATATGCCCTACTCCCCACACCTCCCAATCCTCTAACATAAACATCCTTCATTAGTGTGGCACATTCATTGCAATTGATAAATGCATCCTGGGGCTTGGCCACTGAGCATGGATCATAGAACACATTGTAGTCTACACTCTCTCCCACACAGTTCTACATGTTATGTGATGATAAAAAATGGCCTATATCTATCATTGCAATGTCATTCAGGATGATTCCTGAGTCCCAAAAAAAGCCCCTGTATTACAATTCTTTTTCCCTCTCCCTGCCCCTAGTCTCCAGTGGTCACTGCCTCCACATCAATGTTGTAATTTCTTCCAATGCTAGAATCACAATATGTCTTCAATAGAAAACAGTAAGTATACACAAGTCCATAATTCATTCCCCAATCCTGAAGACTCTGGGATGGTGATATCCACTCCACCTCTAATTGAGAGGAGGCTATGGTCCCATACAGTCGATGCATGGAATTCTTTTCCTTGCAGTTCTTGGCTCTCTCTTCTAGGTATGGTGTTTGAAAACTCTGCACCTCCTTGTTAGTTGTCCTGGGTGAGACCAATGAACTGGAGAGAAGGTATTCCAATTCTGCTGAGGTTCCAGGCCCAGCTGGCATATGGATAGCCCAAAGACTCCTAAATTTATGAACAGGCTGAATAGAACACACAGGAATGAAATACAAAAGGATATTTTACTAGAAACAGGGTAATGAGGCTCTAATTCTGTTTTGAGGTCGTGGTCCAATATAGATGTATTATGAACATACCAGGAGTCAAACTTATGATTATGGGGAGAAAGTAGTAAACACACGAGAAGCCATGAAAAACAGACAACATGCACACTGTATTAGTCAACCAAAGGGGTGCTAATGTGAAATACCAAAAATGGGTTGGTCTTTATAAGGGTATTTATTTCGGGTAGAAGTCCACAGATACCAGGCCATAAAGCGTTAAGTTTCTTCTCTCACCACAGTCCATTGCCACGTGTTAGAGCAAGACAGCTGCCGACGTTTGCCAGGGTTCAGGCTTCTGGGGTTCCTCTCTTCCCGGGGCTGCATTTCTCTCTGGGCTTAGCTCCTGTTTCCTCCACAAGGTCAGCTGTAGACGATCAGGTGAATGGCTTGCTTCTCTTCTCCTGGGGCCTTCTTTCCAACATCAAAATGGCTTCTCAAAAGACTGCTTCAACTGTCTTTTTTTTTAAAGATTTTATTTATTTATTCATTTATCCCCCCTTGCTGCTTGTGCTTGCTGGGCCAGCCAACCACGCCGTGCGGGCGGGCCCGCCCTCACCAGGAGGCCCCAGGAACCGAACCCGGGGCCTCCCATATGGTAAACGGGAGCCCCACTGATTGAGCCACAGCCGCTTCCCTTCAACTGTCTTTTGCCTTGCCTTTTATATTCAATTCCCCACCCACCAAGGGGTGGGGCTCAACGCCCTAATCCTAACCTAATCATGCCCAGATTAACAAATCGGTTTACAAGCATGATTCAATTATATTTTTGGAATTCATAATTACATCAAACTTCCATACACACCAACTGTTACGGGTTGAAAACGGAAGACAATGGACAATGTGTGCCAAATATACATTGTGGACCATGCTTAGTGGTCATAGTCTGATGATATTATCTCATAATAAGTAAAAAACCTTCCATCATGGTGTGTTTTGTTGATGGAAGGCTGTTGTATGTGGAGTCTTAGAATATGCATGATTCTTTTCTAAGTTCACTTTGTATAATAAAAATATACTTTGAAATATAATAATAGGGTGGGTTGGAGAAAATTACATTAAATGTATTATATGGACTCTATGCAGGAGAAGATTTTGATGTTTTTTTTTGTGCACATATTTGGTGCCTTTCAAAGAGAAAAAACATTTTAAAAATACCTAGCAACTTACATATTTTGAAAGACTCAAATATCTAATATCATTTTACATATTTTTTTCCTAACAATGAGTTCATTACTCAAAAGAAAATATGCATTATTTGAAAATATAAGGCATTTAGTTAGCTCCTTTGAAATGTACACTCTTTAAACATGAAAGGACTA
Source organism: Tolypeutes matacus (assembly GCA_026826555.1). Lineage (NCBI taxonomy): Eukaryota > Metazoa > Chordata > Mammalia > Cingulata > Chlamyphoridae > Tolypeutes > Tolypeutes matacus. The sequence continues at coordinate 4,407,167 of JAKSZT010054160.1, forward strand.
AATGATTTCATTTACTGGTGAATGCAATTGGTTCAAAAATTTCTGTACAATTTTTAAAATATTAATTTAATAATGGTAACACAATAACTAGGAGAATAACAAGCTTGATCCAAAAGTTTTTCCTCTGATTTTTAATTTTGGAACATGCCCACTTTTGATTCAGTAATTTAGAGGCGGTCTTTGTGAACTAGTTCATGAATTTCTCCTCTATTGATAGCCAGCTCTAGTTTTCCTTTCACGTAAAACATTTCTGATTTGTCTCATAATTCTTTGAGTTTTTCTTATGTATATAGGGATACTGATGTAGATACACATATGGAAATATCTGCTGTTCTGTTACATTCTACCAGTATGAAAGCATTTGAAATAAAATGAAAGTTATTCTTACAGTAAAAAGCAAGGCTGACAGTGCTCAAACTTCATCACAACAACACAAAGCACAATCTCCAACCTCAAACTCTGTCCCACTGGAATGCAAATAATCCTGGCCACCACCAAGAGGGAAAAAACATCCCTAGGCTGAATAAGGACACAAAGCCCAATTCAACTGTCCCAATATATTAGGTGGAGTTGCTCATAAAAGAGTCAAGGGATTCATGGTCCAGTCTGAGGGTACAGCCGTCCATCTCAATGCACCCATGAGCACAGCCTTCAAATTTGAAGAGCAAAAAATGGAAGATCTGAATAGAGAAATAGGCAAATACAAAACTTTTGTGTGTCACTATCAACACCCTCTGTTTGTAAAAACATTTTTATTGAAGTGTACAATTCATACCTGAATATACAGCAAAATTATGTGCATAATAAATGTTGGGAACTTTCAAAATAAATATGTGTAACATCATACAGGTATCCCATACATGAGCCTCCACCAATTCCTGGCTTTGTGGTGATAAAGTTGTTAAAAACGAGGCAAGAGCCATGTGAAAATATGACTAAAAATTGTAGGCCCTGTCTCACATTGGGTGTATTTCCCTCAACTCACACTATTTTTTTCTACAAATCAATTTTATAGAGACTTAATAATAAAGAAGTCAACAGGCAAAATGTACAATCCATGGTATTTACTATAATCACAGAGCTTTGTGTTCATCACTTCAATCATTATTAAAGCATTTTCATTATTTCAATAATAATAAAAAAAATAAAACCAGACACAAATATTCACATATAAACGCCTCCCCTTCACAGTCTCGCTAATTTCCCTGCTATACACATCAGCTATTTCTTGCTATTCTTGCAATAATATTTATTGGTTTTATAAGCCATTTTATTGAGATATATTCCCATAGCCAAAAACTAAAGGGAATGTTTTTTTAAAGTGGCTAAGAAGACTTTTAATATAAAATTGTAAAATGAAAGAGAAATGAGCTTGAAAGATATTACAAATTTTAAGAGTATAAGGAATCATCCAATAACCTGGAGCACCATGGGAAAGCACTGCTATGGCTGCCGGTTCCCACCAGGTCCCTAGGCCAGCAAGTGGCTCTCCTTGACCTGGGGATATATGGCCAGCGGCTCTGCCTGGCAGCAGCGGGGCAGGAGGCTGCTGATGGGATGGCCAACACAGGGGTGGGGTGGTGATCAGGGCAGATGCCAGTGAGGATGGCTCAGAAGGTGTGACTTCTAAAGGACATCCCCAAGGGTGGATCAGACATGAACACACTACTGGGTGCCCAGAGTCCTGGTGTGTATGTTGGAGTGAGGGGTTCCTTTAGCCCCCTGGGTTCCTGTGGAGTTCCTGGCAGAACCATGGTCAACACTGTTGACAGCACCTATACCTCCCCTTCCCTAAAATCACCCAAGAAACCAACTTTGGGGCTGTGCCACAGAGCCGTGCATGCATTAGGGCTATGGGGACCTGGCATGAACCTCAGACAACAAAACCCTCCTGCAGGAACATCACTGGGGTCTCCACCCAGATACCACTATCTTCATGGAACCAAGCAGGTGGCTTTTCCCAGGCAGTGCTGTGACTTTTTGGTGGTGGCTGTTGCCTTACTATGCTCCTTATGAAACTGAGTCCTAGACTTGCAGGAGCACAGACCACTCTGCAATGTGCCAGAATGTTTAGGAAAATGGATCTGCCAGTCTTGGCTAGATGTTAAAACATTCCAGGCAAAATGGAAACTGGAACCTCAGGAATCTGTATGCTCTTCTACACCTGGTGGAAAAAATCAAGAATAACACACATGCTTTGTGGGATACACAAAAAGAAAATAAAGGGAAGGTGGCATGAGGAAGATTCAAAGATATAATGGCAGACAACCTCTCAGATGTAATGAAAGGCATGCATATGCACAATCAAGGAACAGAAAGAACCCCATACAGGATAAAGTCATAGAAAACCATGCCCAGACACACTGGAATTGCACAGTAAAATGCCATGGGCAAGGAGAGAGTTCTGACAGCTCTAAGAGTTAAGCAATGTGTTTTTCCCCAAGGGAATCCCCATAAGATCAAACAACAATTTCACCTCAGAAATCATGAAGACAAACATCAAAAAGGCAA
>JAKSZT010054160.1:4411362-4437461 GCA_026826555.1 Tolypeutes matacus
TGATATATAAATGTATATGCATATATGTGCATTTGCTTACAAAAATGTTATTTATGTATATATATATATAAATATATTTTAAGAGGTGCTTAGGTACCCAAAATATTACATGGAACCCACTGGGATTCCCATGTTGCCCACCTCCCACACCTCCCACCACATCCCACACAAACATCTCCCACAAGTGTGGCCCACCACCCTCAATGGACTTACACATCCTGGGGCCTTGCCACTAACCATAGACCACAGTTCACCCCGTAGAAAACACTCTCTCCCACACAGTTCTTAGTGGTATGTGCTATTTTAAAATGGCCTACATCCGTTGCCACAAAGGTACTCAGGACAACTTCCAAATCCCAAAGAAGCCCCTGTATTTCAACTGCTCATCCCCTCCCTGCCCCAAAAGTGTCTAGTGGCCACTGGCTCCAGCTCATTGTTATAATTTCTTCCATTGCTAGAATCACCATATGTGAACAACAGAATACCATCGAGTCCATTCTAGTCCATAGTTCTTCCCCCAATCCTGAAGGGCCTGGGATGGTGATATCCACTCCACCTCCAAGTGAGAGAGGGCTTATATTCCATGGATATGGTGGGTGGGATGATCCTGCCTGCAGATGCAGGCCCTCTCCATTCCCTGGGATGGCCATTGCCCATCGTTGTCTCCTCGCCAGGTGACTTCGATGAGTCCATTGAGCTGTAGGGTAGGAGTTGCAGCTCCACCAAGATTCCATGCACACCTGGCACATAGGTAGGCCGGAGGCTCCAGTCTCTGGAAGTATACCTAAAAACTTCAGCATCACATATAGGTTTGAATAGAAGGGACTGATGAACCATGTGCAGGGAGGACTTATTTGAGTCCAATTCTGTCACTCTCAGGAGCACAGATTCCAAAATAGAACCCACTGATAAGGCATCAGTCTCTGGGGCTATCGCCATTTATAAAGGACCTGGGTGTCTCCAGAGCTCTCAGGAGCCCCTCTATGTAGGGTGATAGGCACTTAGATGTTCTATGAGCTCCTACTGAGGTGTGCATAAGAGTCACCTCTGGGATGACCTCCTGACTGTCTTTGAAGTCTCTTAGCCACTTGAACTCATTTGTCTTTACCATTTCCCCCTTTTATTCAAGGTTTTTTTCCAGTTGTGTTGCCAGTTGGAACTTGGTATTGATCCCTCGTTGCCAGGGAGGCTCATCACCGGGAGTCATGTCCCACGTTGGGGGGAAGGTAATGCAATCATATGCTGAGTTTGGATTAGAGAGAGGCCACATTTGAGCAACAAGGAGGCTCCCAGGTGGCAACCCTTAGGCACCCCACAACTGCAGGCTAAGTCTCAGTTACAAGAGCAGAGACTCACAAGGGTAGTCATCAATAAAAAGAACACATCAGTGGGTCATCCTCTTTTGACAGACACTGTCCCTACACTCAGAGGACTATTGCTGCTCCCTTGGAGACTGTGGCAGAGCTCTCCAGGCTAGGAATTCAGATTCCCTCATTTATTGTGTGATTGTCCACCCATCGTGACCATGCCCCATCTTTTGATCTTTTGATCGATTTTGTATATCTTTCATGTATATTCAGATGAACTAATTCCCATGAAACCCCCCTCCCAGACACCCCCCACCAATAATCCCCTGCAGTACCCATTATAACCCTTCTGTGATCCAAATCCTCCATGAACATTTAGTCCATAAAATAATCAAATACACTTACTAGGAAAAAGAAACAACTATGATAAGCTTACATGCAAGAGACAAACATAAGGAAACTCAGGGGAAAAAAAAAAAAAAGGAAAGGAAAAAAAAAACAAATAATCAAACAAAAAACAAAACGATATAAAATATAATTAGCGGATGGGACATTCAGAAAATGGGTAAAAATGCAAAGGAAATTCCTTTAAAAATATATATATATATTCATTCTTTTTTCCTTTATCTCCTTTTTTTCTTTCCTTCCTTTTATCACTGTGTTATCGGATGTCTGATGTGCTGTGACACCTTCCCCCTTTCAATCCCCATTGTCTCCCAATTTTTCATTTGATTTTCAAAGAAGTTTTAGGTCACAGCAAAGTCACATACAGAGTGCCGGAGACTCCCAGATACCAAACCACCCCAACTTCCCCACCCCATATTGACCCCCCCCTTTTTTTTAATGTTAGCATTGTTATAACTGTTATACAGATAACAAAATATAGCAACTAAACATTGTCAATGATTTACAGTATAGTTTACAATTTAGATGATACAGTTTAATAATTTTGATGGTATTTACCATGTCCTGTGTCCATTACTGTAAGGTAATGAAAAACCTTCCCCATAACCACCAAACACCCCATTAGATCTTGACTGTTCCCTTCCCCTCAGCCCCCCAGGGCCCATGATACCACCCTCTCCCTACCCATGGAATGTCAAGATTCACAGTTACATGCCCTGGGGATTTGAACCTACCCTTCCTAATCCACCCCCCCCCAGTGCTGCACCTCCAAACCCAGGAACACCACCACTCATCTGCCCCATCCCCCAACATGCAACCACACTCTATCCGTTTACCATAGATTATGTCCATATGGGTGATGGCTCAAAGTCTGCTCTTCTCTTACTCTCCTTTGTTAACCTATCTTTCAGACAATGGTTCTCAGAGACTGCTCACTTTCCTCAGTTCAGATCAGTGAGGTCATATACTGTTCATCCTTCAGTGCCTGGCTTGCTTCACTCAACATAAGGTCTTCAAGATTCATCCACGTTATTCCATGTGTTAGCACTTTGTTCTTTCTTACAGCTGAGTAATATTCCATTGTATGTATGTACCACATTTTGCTTATCCATTCGTCTGTTGATGGGCACCGGGGCTGATTCCAACTTTTGGCAATGGTGAACAATGCCGCTATGAACATTGGTGTGCATATATCTGTTTGTGTTTTTGTTTTCAGTTCTTCTGGGTATATACCCAGTAGTGGAATTGCTGGATCATACGGAAGATCTATTGCTAGTTTTCTGAGGAACCGCCAAACTGTCCTCCACAGTGGCTGGACCATACCGCAGTCCCACCAGCAGTGGATGAGGGTTCCTATTCCTCCACATCCTCTCCAACATTTAGTGTCTCCTGTTTTTTTAATAGCTGCCATTCTGATGGGTGTAAGATGGTATCTCATTGTAGTTTTGATTTGCATTTCCCTGATAGCAAGTGATGTTGAGCATTTTTTCATGTGCTTTTTAGACATTTGTATTTCTTCCTTGGAGAAGTGTCTTTTCAGGTCACTTGCCCATTTTTTAAATGGGTTGTTTGTCCTTTTATTCTCGAGGTGTAGGATTTCTTTATATATGCAGGATATTAGGCTCCTATCAGATATATGGTTGCCAAATATTTTCTCCCATTGGGTAGGGTGCCTTTTTATTTTCTTAATAACATCCTTTGAGGTGCAGAAGTTTTTAATTTTGAGGCGATCCCATTTATCAATTTTTTCTCTTGCTGTTCGTGCTTTGGCTATGAAGTTCATGAAACCATTTCCTATTACAAGGTCCTGTAGATGCTTCCCTACATTATCTTCCAAGATTTTTATGGTTTTGGCTCTTATATTTAGATCTTTGATCCATCTTGAGTTGATTTTTGTATAAGGTGTGAGATGGTATTCTTCTCTCATTCTTTTGGATATGAATATCCAGTTCTCCAAGTACCACTTGTTAAAGAGGCCATTCTCTCCCAACTGAGTGGGCTTCATGGCCTTGTCAAATATAAGATGACTGTATATGCGAGGATCTATATCAGAACTCTCAATTCGGTTCCATTGGTCAGTAGGTCTATGCTTGTGCCAATACCACGCAGTTTTGATCACTGTAGCTTTGTAGTATGTTTTAAATTCAGGTAATGTGATACCTCCAACTTCATTTTTCTTTTTCAATATATCTTTAGCAATTCGGGGCCTCTTGTCTCTCCAAATATATTTTGTGGTTAGTTTTTCCAGTTCCTTAAAAACTAGAGTGTTGACTTTTATTGGGATTGCATTAAATCTGTAGATTAGTTTGGGTAGGATAGAATTCTTGATTATGTTTAGTCTTCCTATCCATGAACAGGGAATTTTTTCCATTTATTTAAGTATTCTTTGATTTCCTTTAACAGTGTTGTGTAGTTTTCTGTATATAAGTCCTTTATATCTTTAGTTAAATTTATTCCTAGATATTTGATTCTTTTATTTACTATTGTAAATGGTATTTTTTTCCTGATTTCCTCCTCAGTTTGTTCGTTATTGGTGTACAGAAATGCTACTGATTTTTGAGCATTGATCTTATAGCCTGCAACATTACTGAACTCCTTTATAAGATCTAGAAGCCTTGTTGTAGATTTCTCAGGGCTTTCTATGTATAGGATCATGTCATCTGCAAATAATGAAATTTTTACTTCTTCTTTTCCAATCTGGATGCCTTTTATGTCCTTTTCTTGTCTCAGTGCTCGAGCAAGTACTTCTAAGACAATGTTAAATAGGAGCGGTGATAGTGGGCATCCTTGTCTTGTTCCCGATCTCAGAGGGAAGGCTTTTAGGATTTCACCGTTGAAAATGATGTTAGCTTTGGGTTTTTCATATATACCCTTTATCATTTTCAGAAAGTTTCCATCTATTCCTATCTTTTGTAGTGTTTTTATGAGGAAAGAGTGCTGTATTTTGTCGAATGCTTTTTCGGCATCTATAGAGATGATCATGTGATTTTTTTCTTTCGGTTTGTTTATGTGGTGTATTACATTGATTGATTTTCTTATATTGAACCATCCTTGCATACCTGGGATGAAACCCACTTGGTCATGATGTATAATCCTTTTGATATGTTGTTGAATGCGATTAGCAAGTATTTTGTTAAGGATCTAGGTTCATTAGAGAAATTGGTCTGTAATTTTCCTTTCTTGTGGTATCTTTATTTGGTTTTGGTATTAGGGTAATGTTGGCATCATAGAATGAGTTAGGTAATATTCCTTCTACTTCTATTTTTTGGAAGAGCTTAAGTAGAATTGGTGTTAGCTCTTTCCGGAATGTTTGGTAGAATTCAGCTGAGAAGCCATCTGGTCCTGGACTCTTCTTAGTTGGGGGTTTTTAATGACTGAGTCTATCTCTTTACTTGTAATTGGACTGTTGAGTTCATCTATTTCTTCTTTCATCAATGTCGGCTGTTTGTGGGTTTCTAGAATCTTGTCCCTTTCCTCTAAATTGTCATTCTTGTTGGCATATAATTTTTCAAAGTATCCTCTTATGATACTCTTTATTTCTGTGGGGTCAGTAGTGATATCACCTTGCTCATTCCTTATTTTATGTATTTGCATCTGTTCTCTCTGTTTCTTTGTTAGTCTGGCTAAGGGTTTGTCAATTTTGTTGATATTCTCGAAGAACCAGCTTTTGGTTTTGTTTATTGTTTCCAGTGCTTTCTTATTCTCTATTTCATTTAGTTCTGCTCTAATCTTGGTTATTTCCTGCTTTCTACTTCCTTTAGGTTTAGTTTGTTGTTGTTTTTCCAATTCCTCCAAGTGTGCAGTTAGGTCTTCAATTTTAGCTCTTTCTTCTTTTTTAATATATGAATTTATGGCTATGAACTTCCCTCTCAGGACTGCTTTTGCCATCCCATAGGTTTTAATATGTTGTGTTGTCGTTTTCATTCGTTTCAAGGTAGTTACTGATTTCTTTTGAAACTTCCTCTTTGACCCACTGTTTGTCTAAGATTGTGTTGTTTAACTTCCATATCCTTGTGCCTAAGCTGTTTCTCTGGCCCTTATTGATTTCCAACTTCATTCCGTTGTGGTCAGAGAAATTACTTTGTATAATCTCAATCTTTCTGAATTCATTGAGTGTTGTTTTGTGGCATAGCATGTGGTCTATTTTGGAGTATGTTCCATGTGCACTGGAGAAGAATGTAAATCCCGCTGTATTTGGGTGTAGTGTTCTGTATATGTCTATTAAGTCCAAATCTTCTAATGTATTGTTGAGTACCTTAGTTTCTTTATTGATTCTCTGCCTGGGTGTTCTGTCTAATGATGATAGTGGTGTGTTGAAGTCCCCTGCTATAATTGTAGAGGAATTTATTTCTCCTCTTAGTTTTTCCAGAGTTTGGTGCACGTATTTTGAGGCACCTCGATTAGGTGCGTAAATGTTGATGATTGTTCTCTCTTCTTGAGAGATTACTTCTTTTACTAATACGTAGTGTCCATCTTTGTCTCTTACAAGAGTTTTGCATTTAAAGTCTATTTTGTCTGATATTAGAATAGCTACTCCTGCCCTTTTTTGGCTATTGTTAGCTTGTAAAATGGTTTTCCAGCCATTCACTTTCAGCTTCCTTGAATCCCTAGGTCGAAGTTGTTTTTCTTGTAGACAGCATATAGATGGATCATATTTTCTCATCCATTCTGCCAATCTGTGTGTCTTGATTGGTGAATTTAATCCATTAACATTCAGTCTTATTACTCGTAACGAATTGCTTACTTCAGCCATTTTTTTTTGGGTTAATGTATGTCATATGTTGTTTTGTTTCTCTTTTTGACTTTTCAGTTGTTTTTAAACTCTCCTCCAACTCTCTCTCCTTTGTTTTTTCCTTTCAACTTGTAGAGATTCCTTTAGTATTTCTTGAAGTGCTGGTTTCTTCTTGACATACTCTCTTAATTGCTGTTTATCTGTGAATATTTTGAACTCTCCATCATTTTTGAATGCCAATTTTGCTGGATAGAGAATTCACAGCTGGAAGTTTTTTTGTTTTAGTGTTTTGACTATGTCATACCACTGTCTTCTTGCCTCCATGGTTTCAGCTGTGAAATCAGCATTTAATCTTATTGTGCTTCCCTTGTATGTGATGGTTCTCTTTTCTCTTGCTGCCTTGAGTATTTTCTCTTTGTCTTGAGCATTGGATAATTTGACAAGGATATGTCTTGGAGCTGGCCTGTTGGGATTTATGCTATTTGGGGTGTGCTGTGCTTCATGGATCTGCACATCCATCTCTCTCAATAGGCCTGGGAAGTCTTCAGCCATTATTACCTTCAACACTCCTTCTGTTCCCTTTCCCTTCTCTTCTCCTTCTGGGATGCCCATAATGCGTATGTTTGTGCGTTTTGTATTATCGGTTAATCCCCTGAGACCATACTGGATTTTTTCTATCTTTTTGTCTATCTGTTCTACAATCTCTTTGATTTCAACTGTATTGTCTTCCATATCACTAATTCTTTCCTCTGCCTGTTCAAATCTGCTGCCATGTGAGTCCAGCGTCTTTTTCATTTCTTGGCTTGAGCCTTTGTTCACCATCATATCCATTACGTTTTTAGGTGTGTTAGCTATTTCTTCAGTATGTTCTCCCAGTGTCTTCTTTATATCCTTAATCTCTTCCTTCAGTTCTTTAAGTTGGTCCATGATATTTGTTTGGATAGCTTTGATTAGTTGTTCGATGTTCTGCATTGCTTCCTGGTTTTTATTTTGTGCATTGGACTGGTCCATGTTTTCCAGTTTCTCAGAGTCATTTGTATTTTTCTGTTGCCCTCTGGTCATCATATTATCTTGATGGGTTTGTTCAGTTGATTAGCTTTTCTCTATGCTCTAGAATTTTATTTAGCCGTTGGTTCTGCGTGTGAGTTAAGTTTTCTCTTTGGCAGTTTTTCTTCTTATTTTATATCCTTGCTTCTTTCTATGTTCCCTTGAAGACAAAAGGTTAGGGCCAGAGGAATCAAAAGATGTAAGGAAGGCAAAAGGATAATAGAAATATTGATAAAAGTTAGAAGAGGGGCAAAGTGAGACTTAATGAGATGAATATTTAACTTGTGTAGGCAGTGTAGAGTACTAGGAAAAAATATGGAGTTCTTACCATGGACTGGGAAAACAAATGGAGGAATATATATATAGTGATTTAGAAGGCTAGAATTATGAGGAGGGAGAGGAATAGTAAAGAAAGGTCTGAAAGGATAAAGTTAATACTAATAAAAAAAAAAAAGAAGAACAATACAAAATAGATGGAAAAGAAATTGACACCCTTAAGTTGTGGGCCTATCAAAAAATGTTGTCTCTAAGAGCCACAACAGAAAACAGAAGGCAGAAAGATGCAGGAAGGATAAGCGATAGTTTGTAATACAGAATCAATATATACAGCGAGTGGGAAATTACTGTAGAAGGAGCCCAGCAAAGAAGCGACAAGCTGGCAGCACCTTTAAAAAAAAAATAGAAGGAAAAATGAAGTGGGGAGGAAAGAGAAAATAATAGCAAGAGACCAGAAATAAACAGAGAGAAATGGAAGATCCACACAGGCAAGTAGTCAAACAGAGCTAAGGGGGGTCAATGATTCCCCTAGGGTCCACGTGGTTCCTTCCTGCCTACTTGTGTTTATCAATCAATTTCCCCACAGGGTTCTATATGCAGGTCCTGAAGCAGCTTTTAGCTATTAAACTAAATTTAAAAGAATTTATTTTTCATTTGTTGAGGTGACTTCACTTTTTTTTTTTTAATTTTTATTTTTTTAGCCAAATGCAGGACCCAAAATAATTCCTCCTCTAGACCAACCCTCTTACGGAAGGGACCCTAGCTGGGCCCGTGGAAATTAATCAAGCACGTCCCACTTTCCGGACTCCCCAGGTTAGCTGTAGCTCTGTTGTTAGTCAGTGAGGATTGCTAAAGATGGCGGATTCCGTCCCTTCTGGAGCTGAGCTCGAACGTCATCGCGCTGCTCAGTAAATCAGTTTGAGTGCAGATTCGCGTCTGCTCTCAGCCTAATGCTGCTTATCGGCTTCTCTGCTCCCCAAAGCTATGGGGCAGTACAGGCAGCCAGATCGATGTCTAAAATTATAAAATACCCTTCCCTGTCTTCCAACAGAACCCTCCCTTTTTTGGGAAGTGTCCCTTCTTCCTGGCTCCGCAGGGGCCTGGGTTTTATCCCTGGGTGGCTATGGAAATCAGCTCCATTCCCCGACCAAAATCCCCCCTCTGGTTCACCAGGTGCTGATTAGCTCGTTTGTTCTGTTCACACAAGGTCCAAGGGGCGCCAGGCAGCCGATCCCCAGAAAATAAAACTTTTTCGCCCTGCTCGCGGCTCAAGATGGCTGTTTTATTTTATTTTATTTTTCCTCCCTAACCGCGGGGCTCAGCCATCTGTGCCAAACACCACCGGGAGCCTTAAAACTCATGAATCTCTACCGTTCCATCCACACCGTTGATCCGCGCAGATATATGTCCCAAGCTTCTCACTCCATGCGTGCACAGCACAGACCCCCGGGCAGGACCCCGTCCACAATCGACCTTGCTCTGGGAGCTTGCAGTGTGTGCCCTCCTACACTAATGCCATCTTGGCCTCTCAAAATCTTTTTCAACAGTCCTCCCGAGAAAATATTATGGACCCAGATGGGCTATTTTAATTAGCGGCTAAGCAGGAGTATGAGCAAAAGATAAATGATGTACCAGTCTTGCAATCCTGGGTCAATTCAAAGCAGATGTTTATTTTCTATGTTGATATTTACAGAATCCTGATCATCACACCACTCTTTCAATAGGCATCAGAGCAAGCAACTAAAGAGCCAGGGGGAGAGTGGAGGAAGTGACAGAGAGAGAAGAAAAATGGAGAAAAATGTCCAGAAGGACATCGTAGACCATGTACAAGTATCACTGCTCGCTCAGAAGAATGGATTCCTGCTGATTTTCAGTCTGCCTGGAACATGGTTACCATGGCCCTTATGCTAGGTCAAAACAACTTTCAAGGAATTGCAGATAACTACTACCACTAAGAGGTGGACTCAGAAGAAAGGTGAATAAAACTAGTATTCAATCCTAACAAGATTACTAGGAAAACCCCCTTGTTTGCAAAAAGGTCCTCCTCAGATCTCATTCAGCCAAGGTTCAAAGAAGAAATGACTACAAAAACAAGAAACTATTTCCACCACAATGATGAGACAGTCTACCCAAACCCATGTTACACCAGATATATCCGTGCTTACTCAGGGGTGGAAATCCTGTTCAAGGATTGCTACATTAGCCTGCAGGGCCTTCATTCCAACATGGCTCCTGGCAGATGAGGCTGAAACTGGTAGAGCTCCATGTGGCCTATGAGTATCCCAGGAAATGAAAACACTTGGCGACACTGGTTGTCTGGTATTGCAATTGGGCTCACCCCACCTCCACCGTGGGAATCCCCTGAGGGTGTGGCTTGAACATATCCACTGCCCATTGTTTTGGGGCTGGGGGGCAGGGAGGCAGTTGGGAGGGAATCTTTGAAATAGAATTCTCCTAAATTGATGACCAGGGTGAATAGAACACACAGGAATGAAATTTTAAAAAAATCTCTTCCTAGTAACAGGGTCACAAAACTCTAATTCTGTTAGAGGTAGTGATCCAAATATAGATGTATTATGAGTAAACCAGGAGTCAAACTGATGATTAAGGGGAAAAAGTAGTAAATACATGAGAAGCCATGAAAAACAGGCAACTTCTGCACCAGGTGTTACATGTTTATAATGGGAGACAATGGAAAATGTGTGACAAATACATGCTCTGGACCATGCTTAGTGGTTATAGTCTGATGATATTATCTCATAATCCATAACACAGCTTCCACCATGGTGTGTTGTGTTGATGGAAGGCTGTTGTATGTGGAATATTACAGTATGCATGATTTTTTCCCTATGTCCACCTTCTAAAATAAAATTATAGTTTAAAAATAATAATAGTGTAAGTTGGAGAAAATTACATTAAATGTAAGATATGGACTCTACTCAGGAGAAAGCTGCTCATGATATTTTTTCATGCACATATTTGGTGCCTTTCAAATAGAAAAACCATTTAAAAATACCTGTCAAATTGCAAACATTGAAAATGACTCTTAAATATCTAATATCATTTGAATATAATTTTTTCCTAAGACTGAGTGCATTACTCAAAATTTAAGTACACTCTACATATGACAGTGTAAAGCATTTATTTTGCTCCTTTGAAAAGTACAGTCTTGAAACATGAAAGGCCTCAATGATTTCATTTCCTGGTGAGGTTAGTTGGTAAAAAATTACTGTACAATATTTAAAAACTAGTGAAATAATGATATCTCCACTTACTGGGAGAATAATGATAAGCTAGATCCAAATGTTTTTCTCTGATTTTTAATCTTTGAATAAGCCCACTTTTGATTAACTTAGAGGAGATGTTTCTGAATTATTTTATGAATCTCTCCTCTAATATTAGCAAGCTCTAGTTTTTCTTTCATAGAAAGCATCTCTGATTAATCTCATAAATCTTTGAGATTTTCTCGTGTATAGAGGGATTCTAAGGTGGTTACCCATATGTAAATAACAACTGTTAGGTCACATTCTACTTCTTTGAAAGCATTAGAAATAAAATGCTTTTTCTTACAGTAAAAAAGCAAGTTTGACAACTATCAGACATGCTCCCTCACAATATGATGCCTAGTCCCCAACCTTAAACTCTATCCAAATGGCATGCAGATGCTTTGTGCACCACCAAGAAAGAAAGAACATCTCTAGGCTGAACATGGACACAAATTACAACTCAACTATTCCCCATATGTCAGGCAGAGTGGCTCATAATATTCAAGGGAGGCATGGTACCATCCAACGGGTTCAGCCTTCCATCTTGACGCACTCATGTGCACAGCCTCCAAAATTCAAGAGCAAAACATGGAACACCTGAATAGAGAAATAGGCAAATCCAAAACATTTGTGTGTGACTATCAACACCCTCTGTTTGTAAGTATATTTTTTATTGAAGTGTTCAATTCATACCTGAGCATACAGCCACATTGTGTGTATAATAAAAGTTGAAAACTTACAAAATAAACTTGCATAACATTATACTGGAATCACAAACATCTGCCTCCATGAACTCCTTGCTTTGTGGTGTTTCATTTGTTACAAACTAGGCAAGAGCATCATGAAAATATGATTAATAACTCTAGTCCATATCTTACATTGGTTGTATTTCCTCCAACCCTCCCTATTTTTAAAATTTTTTTGCAAATCAACTTTATAAAGACTTCATAGTGAAGAATTCAATTAAGGCAAAGTCCATTTGCCCTGCTCTACCTAGCTGTTATTTTTTACTATTCCTGCACTACTATTTATTAGTTTTTAAAGCAGTTTTAATGAGATACATTCCCATAATAGGTAGTGTAGCCAAAATACAAAAGGAATGTTTTTTAAAAAGCTGTTGGGAAGCGGCTGTGGCTCAATCAGTGGGGCTCCCGTTTACCATATGGGAGGCCCCAGGTTTGGTTCCTGGGGCCTCCTGGTGAAGGCAAGCCCGCCCGCAGGGCGTGGTTAGCTGGCCCAGCGAGCACAAGCAGCAAGGGGGGGATAAATGAATAAATAAATAAAATCTTAAAAAAAAAAAGCTGTTAATAAGACCTGTAATGTAAAATTGTTAAATGAAAGAGAAAAGAGTTTGAATGAAATTATAAATTTTAAAAGAGAGTGTAATGCCAGGTTAGTTTTAATAGAATCCATTACAAGAAATACACCACAGAGGAAGAAACATTTAAATGATAGTAATAATTCAGACATAATTGAAATCAATGGTAACATAATTCTTATTTGTATATACAGTCCTAACTATTGTATCCAATAATCTTCAAAAATGACATAAATTATTGATTTAATGAGTCTATTTCCATTTACACCATATTTAGGTCTGGACTATCAAATTCCTATTCAGGAATTCTTCACATTTTGTTGGAAGGAATTACCGCAGATCACAATAGGCCAACTCATATTTTTATGGGGCCATAAAACTCAAAATCTTTTTCAACATTCCTCCTGTGAAATCATTTTTTACTCAGATAGACTATTTTAATTAATGAGTATGCATTAGTTAGCCAAAAAGAAAAATGATGTACCAAAAATATATCTCTTCTGCACTCCTGGGTCAATTAAAAAGAGGTGTTTATTTTCTATGCTGATACTTACAGAATCCTGATCATCACACCATTCTTTCAATAGGCATTTGAGCAAGCAACCAAAGAGCAAGGGGGAAGCAGAGGGAGAGAGAGAGAGAAGGAAAATGGAATAAAATGTCCAGAAGGACATTGTGATCATGTACAAGGGTCATTGGAGCCTTCACTGCTCAATCAGAAGAATGGATTCCTGCTGTTTTTCAGTCTTTCTGGAACATGGCTAGCAAAGCCCTTATGCTAGGTCAAAATCACTCTCAAGGAATTGCAAATAACTACAATCAGTCAGAGGCAGACTCAGAAGAGAGGTGAATGAAACTAGCATTCCATCCTAATGAGATTACTAAGAAAACCCCTTTGTTTGCAAAAGGTCCTCCTCAGATTTCAGTCAGCCAAATATTGAAGAAGAAATGACCTAAAAAATGAGAAAATATATACACCTCAATTATGAGTCAGTCTATCCAATCCCATGTGACAACAGATATATGCATGCTTACCCAGGAATGGAAAAACTGTTCAAGGAATGCTAAACTGGCCTGAAGGTCCTTGGTTCCAAAATGGATCCCAACAGAGGAGGCTGAAAGGGTAGGAGCAGGCTACATCTTGACTTTGGGTCTAGGGAAATACAATGCCTGGTAACACCAGACAACAGGCATGGGCATTCCACTTGCCCCTCATCCACCATGGGTGTCCCCAGGGGGCATGACCTGAATATATAACTGCCTATTGTTTTGGGGCCAGGGGGAAAGTGGGCATGTGGGAGGGAATCTTTGGAATAGAATTCTCCTAAATTGATGACCAGGCTGAATAGAACACACAGGAATGAAATAAAAAAGAATCTCTTCCTACAAACAGGGTCAGGAAGCTCTAATTCTGTTTTGAGGTATTGGTCCAAATATAGATGTATTATGAATAAACCAGGAGTCAAACTGATAATTATGGGTGAAAGAACTAAGCACATGAAAATCAATGCAACATAGGCAGCCTCCACACCAAGCATTATATGTTGATAATGGGAGAAGATGAACAATGTGTCCCAAATATACAATATGGGCCATGCTTAGTGGTCATAGTCTGGTGATATTATCTCATAATCTGTAACAAAGCTTCAACCACCTTGTGGTGTGTTGATGGAAGGCTGTTGTATGTGGAGTCTTACTATGTGCATGATTTTTTTCTAAGTTCACATTCTATAATAAAAATATGCTTTAAAAAATAATAATAGTGTGAGTTAGAGGAAATTACAATAAATGTATGATATGGACTCTACTCAGTAATAAGATCTTGCTGATATTTTTTTCATGCACATATTTGGTACCTTTCAAATAGAAAAAACATTTTAAAAATAACTGGCATAATGCAAAATTTCAAAGTGACTCTTGAATATCTAATATTTTAATATAAAATTTTTTCATAGAATTACTCAAAGATAAATACACAGTACTTGAAAATTTAAGGTATTTAGTTAGCTGCTTTGAAAATTACAGCCTTTAAACATGAAAGGCCTCAATGATTTCATTTGCTGGTGAATGCAATTGGCATAAAAATTTCTGTACAATTTTAAAAAATTAATTAAATGTTGGTAACTCCACTAACTGGGAGAATAATGCTAAACTAGTTCCAAATGTTTTTCTCTGATTTTTAATCTTTGAATAAACCCACTTTTGACTCAGTAATTTAGAGGAGATCTTTGTGAGTTAATTTATGAATCTATCCTCTATTAAGAAGCTCTAGTTTTTGTTTCACAGAAAGCTTTCCTGATTAGTCTCATAATCCTCAGAGTTTTTCTTATGTATATAGGGATTCTGACGTGGTTACCCATATGTAAATAACTGCTGTTATGTCACATTCTACTTCTTTGAACGTAGACCAGACATTTTACCAGATTCCTCCTACCGACCCTCCAAAAAAGTCTCTCTTTTTATTGTTTTAGGATACCTCTTGCCTGTGGTATCCAAAAAATTCCAGTCTTTTGTATGCCATCAGCTCAAAAAAGAGGAGTGGGGCATGACCTGCAGTGCCACCTGAGACAGAATCAGTGAACAGAAAGACACATGGTTCAATGATAATTTTAAAATAAACTTTTTGGTCATTTTTGTCTCAGGTTCCCAACCAATGATGTAGCATCATGAGAAATGAAAAGAGAATTAAAATGAAGATGTTAGGGAGAAATTTGTGGATCTTTTGTCTTCTGGCAGAATGAATCTGAGGTGCTGACATGGGTGATCTAGGGAGCTTTCTTCAGGTTGGAGATACTCTGCTTAGCAGCTCTGCCTCATGAGGCAACTGCAAGATGAGTTGAACCATATCAGCAAGCAGGTAGTCATTGCTGTGTGATATGGCTTCCTATTTCTTTTGAGGAGTTCCAAGTAAAATGTGAAATGAAATAATTTATTGTTTATTCTTTTCAAGAGTAAATGCAAAGCTACATGGCTTCCTAACACTGGTATGGCCACTGCAAATACAGAATTCAGCTGACAGGTGCAGATGTAATAGGAAAAGAGGACACAGCAGTCCTTGGGTCTGAAACAGTCCAGGATCCCTGTGAACAATAGATGATGGTATCCACCAGGAAACACTTGAGCTCATCTGTGGTGGTTTCACACTCAAATGTGTCCCAGTGGATTCCACAGTTCTTTAACAAAGGGTGAGGAAAACCCCAGTTTTCAAGTCTGTCAGGAAAATACCCCATCTTGTTTCTAAGCCCAATCACAGCCCTTGAAAAATCATCAGAGAATGATTTTTCCCTATGACCAACACAATTTCAAGAAAGCAAGTGTATTAGTCAGCCAAAGGGGCACTAATGCGAAATACCAGAAATGGGTTGGTTTTTATAAAGGGCATTTATTTGGGGTAGAAGACCACAGTTACCAGGCCATAAAGCGTAAGTTTCTTCTCTCACCAAAGTCCATTGCCACATGTTGCAGCAAGACAGCTGCTGACATTTACCAGGTTCGGGCTTCTTGGGTTCCTCTCTTCTGGGGCTGCGTTTCTCTCCAGGCTTAGCTCCTCTGTTTCCTCCACAAGGTCAGCTGTAGACTATCAGGTCAACGGCTTGCTTCTCTTCCCCTGGGGCCTTCTCTCCAACATCAAAACTGCTTCTCAAAAACTGCTCCCTCTGTCCCTTGCCTTGCCTTTTATATTCTATTCCCCCACCCACCAAGGGGTGGGGCTCAATGCCCTACTGATGTGGCCCAGTCAATGCCCTAATCATAACTTATTCATGCCCAGATTAACAGATCAGTTTACAAGCATGATCCAATTATATTTTTGGAATTCATATTTACATCAAATTGCCAAATGGCTACAGCAAGTATCCCAGGTACAGAAACTGAATGTCTCTTGTGAGCACTGAATTTTGGCTTCCAGGGTTGCCCTGTGACTTAATCCTTATGCCTCCAGCTAGAAATGTGCTGCTTGCATTGAATTTCTGAATTCAAGTGGTCACTGTAGATTTCACCATGAGTTGTCTGGTTCTAGAATCCTGGCCCCTGAGAGCCATTCTGCATCTTATATCTTGATCTGAGTCTATGATAGGACTTCACTGGACCAACCCCTCATATGACTGAGCTTCAACCATGGTCTTGTGTTTGGATCCTGTGTTGTGTGCCTTTAGCCCAGAGGGTAATTTCACAGCCAGTTTGCAAAGTGAAGGATGAAATGATTTAGGTGTGGGGGAGTGGGGGTGGGGTGCTTTTTTTTTTTTAAGATTCATAAACAGTACCAGGAGCTCCATTAGGGCTCTTGGAAGGAGAAGTGACTACTCCCAGTGGTGGTACAAGTGTTGTGCCAGATTTGAGGAGAAGCAAGCTACTTCCTCAGCTTGATGGCTGAATTTTGGTGCTGATGTTTTGAACTTCCATTGAAAGGTTCTCTTGATTCTAGGCTTGGGTATGAGATTTTCTGAACAGGATGACCACAGCTCTGACCCCTCCCACACCCACTTGCTTGCCCAGGGTCTTGGGGGGGTGTTTGGGAGCTCATCCCTGAACAGTGATTGGTTTCGCTTTTGCAAGCAACCCATCACTTTTCTTTGTAGCAGATAATAAAATATTTATATTCTTTGTGTAAAAGAAAATATAGTAGACAAGCATATATAGAATTTCAGCTGCAAAGCAGAGCAATACAAATATATAAATTATGTCAGTTTTAAAAGAAAAGTGTAACAGCCAAATGATGTCTAGGTCAGTTTTGGAACCAACTTGGTTTTTACCACAACAGTTCCATTGTCTTTTTCTAAATATCTTAGCACAATTCTGTAAACTACATGTCTAACATCAAAGAGATAGAAGTTCAATGACCATACTCTATGGTCTTCAGATTTAAAGCAGCAAGGTCAATTCCCACCCAAAGACACATAAAGGAAATGTAGGCATGGCATTTAACAGAAGTCACTAGTGAGCACTTTTTAAACTGTCTCCTCCTAGAGGTAGTGGGATTGAAAGGAACATTCTAGGTATGAAGGAAGCAAGAAATACACATTCACTAGAATTTCTATGGCTTTATGTGCAGTTGGGGGAAGTTCAACTAACACCTTTTTGGGGGAGGTGTGGGGAGGAAGAGGCAGAGGACAGTACTCATTTCCATGATTGATTTTGTTTCACTTTGGTAAGTTCACAACCATGGGATAATTGAATACACTACAAAGCATTAGTAATCTGACTCTTAAGAAAGTATGTACTAAAAACACTCAAAAGCTAGAGGTTTGCTATGATATGGTTTCTCTCAAGGTAAACATGGCCAGTAGTTGCTTAACAGGTTAGAGGTTTCTAGAAAGGCAATTATGAAAGGATGAAGAGAAATGAAAATCCTGAGAGGCATGGCAAATCCTTGTTATTCTGGACACAAAATTATACCTCTCCTCCCATCCAAGATACTATTATATATTGTGCTTTCCAAGCTGCCACAGTTCAGCCAGAGACCCATTACCTTACTATCCTGATCAATGTCTCCTCCACCCACTCCCTCAAAACTAAACTTGCCAAGAATAACTTGTGGAGGGTTTTATCTCAGTGATTTCTGCCACCAATTTCCTCAAATAGTCCTTTCTACCAGTCTGAAATTAAAAATGTAATGAAACACTGAAATGAAAACCAATTTTCTTGGTTTCAGCCATATCAGAAGAAAGAATATTTAAAAAATAATTTGTAGAGGACTTTATTTCATAAGTCCTTAAAAATATTCAAATATCTTACTGAAGCATAAAATATCAGCTCTCAGTACACTGACTGGCATAATAAGTCAGAAAAAGTAACACTACAACAACTTTATACTTTGACCATTTATGTTTTCATGTTCATGTAACCTAGTTTCATGGTCACTAACCTGAGCTTCCTAACAATAAGCCAAACAAATAATTTATTCTTTAAAAGGCCCATCTTCCATTTTGTGTATATACTTTTTGTACTGAATCTCACAATGGTAATAACAAAAGTCTGTTTCTTCAAAAAAACCATAACATCATTAGAGCTGGTAAACACGAACACACACAAAGACATCCAAACAATTGGCTTAAGAGAAAAACTAGCAAACATTGGCTGACCACCCTCAAGAGTAGAAACACCAAGGTAAAGGATATAGAAAGAAGAAGAAAAGCACATTTAAACTATTTCCAGTAGCAAAGTTTAGGGTAAAATGAAAAACCAGGAAATGCTAACATCTGTTAAATGCCAACAATTAAATAGATTTTATTTTGACATGAATTTGATATTTTAAAAATGATCTTTAAATGGATATAAAGATCTGCCCATCATTGACCTGATTCCAGAAAAAAGGGTCAGCTTTATTTCCCAAAGAGGAAATCAAAGCAAAATGGAGGTATCTGTGGCCCTCCACCCCACCTCTGAGCATCAGGCTATATTCTGAGTGCCACCTACACAACCCCAGAACCTGAAACCGGCCCAAGCTGGAGAGACAGACAGACCAGAGGCTGGGGGACTGTGTTTCATGGGTGCCCAAGTGTCCCTACAAGGTATTCTCCAAGTCACCCTGCTCATGCTTCCCACCCCTGGGGAGGAAGGGTGAGCTATCACATTCCCTGTCTGTTCTACTGGTCTTTGGGCACCCCCTACAGGCCGCTTTTGTAGGGGCATGCAGTATTGGCCCTCTCAGCCTAGGTAGCCTTGGGGCAGGTGTGGCCCATTGGGGGTGGGGCTGCCCTTTGTCTTCAGCCTTGGTGGGATTTGGGCTTGCTGGTGTTGGAGGATGTGTCGTGTCCTGGTCCCCAAGATTCCGTGGCCTGTGGCTGGGGGTGGAGGTCCAAAGTGAGCCCAGCCTTCCAGTCATCCCTCCTAAGGCAACAGACCACTGAGTGAAGCCATCAGGGCTTATGAAACCTGACCTGACATGACCTGGATTCCATCAAGCATCCCCAGTGATACCACATGGAGAAAGATCATGAAAGTAAGCTTCTGTATTCCAAGGAGAATGATGGGGAAGATGGGTAATTGTACACAGCCAATGTTACAAATAATACAAATGTATAAAAAAGGTATGCAATTACTATAATAGCTGGTGAACTTTTCCATTATATGTTTGTTTTCTTAAAACATTGAGATATGGAGGAAGACTGAGGACCAAGCTCCTATATAGAATAATATATAGATATAGATAACACATGTATATATATATTAATTACTTAGAACATTTCAGTAAGTTTGCACAAGAGAAAACATTTGCCAGTGACCTTCTCATAGAAGTTAGAATGGGGAAGTCATACAGCAGGAGTGAATTTTAATTTTTACTTTATTCTCTTTTCACAGCATGTTCCTGATAAGACTGTTCCTTTGTCCTTCAATCCATATTCTTTGAAGACACCCTAAGTCTCTGATCAGTCTCTTGGTTTCATTAACTGCTAGATACTTTCATAGAAATTCCTCTAGAAAGGGGACTCTTTCCTCTCAGTTATGGGAAAGTTATCTGAGCAGGTTCTCTGATCAGATAATCTGTCAGGTAGTGTTGGTTCCATTTTGGTTTTGTTTATATGGATTCTTTTGTGATTTTTATCCCATTCCCTGCCTCAGTGTGTAAATAATTTTGGGCCAATGGTGAAAAAGTATACATTTCAAGATAACATTTATTAAACCACTCAACCAGTCTAATAGTCAACAAATAATCATTTTAATGGTACCATTCAAGAAAATTGAAACTACTCAACTAGAACTTCCAGCTATCCATAATGATATTAAAAATAATTCAACCCAAATATGAATTACCTTAAAATTTGCTTATGATTTACAAAAAAATTTGTGTATGTCAATGATGTTGGCAAATGTGGAATTTTGCTGTATTTGGGAAATTTAGCTTTTACAAATTTATTTTCAGCAAATTGCTAGTAGACAATGTGCTGTGTTCAGTAATTGTGATGAAGCTGACATTGTAGAGGAGACAATTTTGTAGATGCAAAGATAAAACACATGTCCCTATAGAATCCAGTGTTTAGAAGGCCCAGCTCACTTATTCTTAGAATTACATTCATACATTCACCTTCTGCAAAAATCTGAAGTAAAATTAACATAAAGCTAGCAATGTGCATGAATTCATTTCTGTTTTCACAAAACTTTCATGTGCTTTCCTAACACCTTTTGAGCAAGGAACCTCATTTATGGTTGTATTTCATTCCATTTAAGCATAGTTTAAAATATTTTTTCCTTGTGTCCATTTCCCCCTGAAAACTTGTTTAGACACACACACAAAAAGCATCTTTTATGTCTAAGAGGAGTAGATGAAAGCAAGGAGCCCTTCTATAGGCCCAGTTCTGCCTCACATTGAGCACTTGGGCCTGGGGATAATTACTGAAATTCTCTCTGTTATTTCATCTGACATGGAAGGAAAAAGATTTGTCATTGGATTTAAACTTCCTAGTTAAAAAAAGACCCATGCCAAGTGAATGGGTCTTCTTAAAAGTCACATATTGGATGATTTCATATACATAACACTCTTGAAATGACAAAACTATAGAGATGAAAAACAAACCAGTGTTGCCAGGGATTAGGAATGATGAAGATGGGGTGGGGATCTGAGGAAAATGGGTAAGATGTAAGGACTGAATAGTTTTGTACCTTGATGACATAGTGGACAAACTGACACTTGTGAAAAAAATGGAAAAGAAAAAAGAACTGTGCACACATTGTATCAATTTCAATTTCATGGCTTTGATATTGTTGTATAGTAATGTCAGAACTTACTATTAGTGGAAACTGGGTAAACGGTATATGGGACATCTCTGTATACTATCTTTGCAAACTTCTCTGAATCTATAATTATTCCAAAATAAAAATAAAAACAATAAATTGCATTGCAATATACTGCAATGAAATGATATGAAAATTAAAATACTATTTACAATAGCATCAAAAATATAAAATAAATACATCCATGAATCTGAAAGATGAACAAAATCAGTACACTGATCACTTATTTTAAAAACCTTTCTAAAAGAAAGGAAAAGTAAATAAATGGAGAAGTAGACCATGTAAATGGACTCTAACCACAGTATTTGTAAGGTCTCAGTTCTACCCAGTTTGATTTATAGGTTCACTACAATCCCAAGTGAGATGCCAGGAGGTTTTCTGCAACTAAGGACCAGATTTTAAAAGTCATATGGAAATGAAAATGTCTTAGAACAGCCAAAAAACTTTGAAAGAAAAGAAATAGATTTAGAGGACTGAAACTACCTGATATCAAGACATAATTTAAAGATCCAGTACACAAGAACATGTGACATTGGCAAGCAAATAGCCAAGTCAATCCATGAAACACAATACTGAGACCAGAAATATCCTCCTACATATGGTTAATAGATTTTCTGCAGATATGCTATGACAATTCAGTGGAGAATATATGGGCTTTCCAGTAAATAGTGTTCAAACAATCACATATTGATAACAGACTGGAATGTGAAATGTAAACTCTAAGAGTTCCATAAGAAAACATGAAAAATTTCATTTTTAGCTATTTTTTAGCTATGGCAGCAAAACCACAACTTCTAATTAAATAAAATAGGACTTCATCAAAATGATGAACTTCTGTTATTCAAAAGATACCATGAAGAGAATTGGAAAATAAGCCACAGACTCAGAATAAGTTTTGAAAATCATATATCTGTTATATGATTTATATCCAAAATATGGTGAGAGCTCACAGAACTCAAAATTAACAAAATTATAGGTAAAATATTCAAATACTTTAATAAAAAGACAATGCATTGATGCCAAATAAGCATGTAAAAAGATGCACAAAACCATTAGTCTTTAGGAAAATGCAAATTAGAATCACAACACATCAAGTCCAATAGCTAAAATTTAAGAAGACCGAACATACCAAATGTTGGCCAGGATGCGAAGGAACTGGTACTCTCATACCATACTGGTGGGAATGTAAAATGGTACAATCACTTGAGAAAAAATTGCAGTTTCTTACAAAACTAAACACCCATTATAAGGCCCAAACACACAGATAACACACAAACCCACAAACCTGTGGGTTTGGTAGGAGGGAACCACAGATATTCTATCACTGCATGGAAAGTCAAGCAGGGCCCCATATGGGAGCCAAAAGAGGGCCCAAACTGGAAACTAAACCCAAAATTTTACTTGATTGGAGATACCAACCATACTTAAAAGATTTTATTCAAGAAGACGAGAAGAAAGGAACAGACTGTTATACGAGAATAATATGGGATCTGCCCCTATATTCCTAGAAAAAAATAGAGAGAGGTAATTGTCTAGTAACACTAGAGACTCAGAGCCCCTCCTCTATTTACATTTAAAAAGGAGGGAGACAGGCCTGTCCACAGCTGGCTGATAGCCAAGGCAGATGCCCACAGGTAAACAATTCATAAGGTTAGAGTTTTACTTAAAATGACAGAAATGATGCAATGGGAGAGCATTTCTTTGACCTTTCAAATAGAAGAGATCTGGAGTGCATCCACAGCCCTGGGGAGGCCCCTTTCACTCAGAGTCATGGAAGATTATTTTTACTGGGAAATCCCTCTCTGCAAATTACCAGGCAGCCTTGCTCAACCAAGGCTCCTACTAACAGTAAGGCTACAGACCAGGAGGGTTATAGGCAGGACATGAGAGGGTCTCATATTAGTCACAGATCAGGCCTAGGCAGCCACCCTACAGGGGGCCACACACACCCTTCCCTGAAGTCCCCTCATTTCCTCCTCCTGTATATTAAATGCCCACTCTCCTGCCCCCCTAGGGAATTGTGATTATTGGAACAATTCTTATAAAGCAATGACACCTAGTGGTAGCCTCTTGTGCTCTTATTTTCCCCCATAGGTATTGATGATACCTTACCACCTTGCCTGGAATACACATAAACCCTGACAATTGCATGTATAAAATCATACCAGGCCACCTTCTGCCTCCCCCCACCCCTGACCTGGGGATTCATGGTCTCTGCACCTTTTAGCAAAGGGAGTTGTCAGCACTGGGAAGTGGCCATTGGCTGGGCATCCAGGGAATGCCTCTCACCATCCTCTTTCCCCAGGCCTCCTCAGCCAGGGTCAGATCCCAAGCAGAGCTATATGGAAGGGCAATCAAGGTCTTTGTCCCATCCCCACATATGTCATCACCATGGACACCTTGCCTAAAATACCAATTAAATTACAGCCCTGAAAGCATCTAGTATTTAGTAGGTCTCTATAAGCATGTTCAGAGTTGAGGGCCCTATAGACTTCCATATATGGCCAATAGGTTTTCTGTAGATATGCTAAGACAATTCAGTGCAGAAAACACAGACTTTTCAACAATGAGTGTTGAAACCATCACATATGATCAAGTCACTATCATGCTGGTGAGAACAGACATCCCCTCCCTAAGATTAATTGGGACACCATAGACAGACAGAAATGGTTGTCTAGGAGTCTAGTTAGCAGGAACCACAAATTTTCTCCATTACCTCATGGAAAGTGAAATGGGGCCCTGTAGCAGTTTGGCAGTTTGATACAGTTATGAATACCAAAAATAGATATTCGATTATGCTTATAAACTGGTCTGTTAATCTGGGCATGATTAAGTTATGATTAGGGCATTGACTGGGCCACATCAGTAGGGTGTTGAGCCCCACCCCTTGGTGTTGGGTAATCAAATAAAAAGGCATGGCAAAGGACAGAATTGGGGTAGTTTTGAGTTGAAGTTCTGGTGTTCGAGTTTTGATGCTAGAGCCCAGGGAGGCCAGCAGATGGAGGAGCTTGGTCATGAGGAAGGAGAGAAAGCCCCAGGATAGAGACGAGCCGTTCACCTGAGAGTCTATAGCTGACCTTGTGGAGATAGCAGAGGAGCTGAGCCCAGAGACAAATAAGCCCCAGGAAGAGAGGAACCCAGGAAACCTGAACCTTCACAGACATTGGCAGCTATCTTGCTCCAACATGTGGCAATTAACATTGGTGAGGGAAGTAACTTATGCTTTATGGCCTGGTAACAGTGAACTTCTACCCCCCAAAAATGCCTTTTATAAAGACCAACAGATTTCTGGTATTTTGCCTCAGCACCTCTTTGGCTAACTAATACAGGCCCTGAAAGGGAGTGCAAAATGGAAACTGAAACTCAAAATTTTACTTGATAATACTTTTAAAGATTTTGTTCAAGAGGACAAGGGGCACCAAATGACATCAACAACAAAAATGGATGAATTTGACTTGATTAAAATGAGACATTTTTTTCAGAGAAAAACACTTTTAACAGAAAGAAAAGACAAGCCACAGATTTACAGACTATATATGCAAATCTCATATCTAATTAAGAGCTTGTATCCAGAATACTAGAACACTTAAAACTCAACCATAAGAATATAAACATTCCAACTAAAATTGGCTAAATGATTTTACTAGTACTTCATTAAAAAGATATATGGGTGGGAAACAATATATGAAGAAAAGCTCAACATATTAGTCATGAGGGAAATGCAAATTATAGCCTCAGGAGATACCAGGACACACTTATGAGACTAGTTTGAAAAAATGAGTATTCCAAATAGCATGAATGTAAAACAACAGGAACTCATAGTCATTGCTCATGTGAATGCAAACCAAACAATGCAGCCACTTTGGAAGACAATGTCAGTTTCCTAGAAAGTAAATCATACACTTAACACAGAGTCCTGTAACCGCACTTCTACATAAGTGAACTGAAAATATTTTCATGAAAAATCCTGTACACAACAATTTCTTAGTCACCATAAACAGGAAAAAATAAAAATGTTAATCAACAGCTGAAAAACAAAAAAAGATGAGGAGAAAGGGGAAGACTGGTTAGTAAGAGTAATATGTGGTCTGAGATGCCCCTCTTATCCCAGAAAAAGAGAGAGAGGCAATTGACTAGTAACACTAAAGACTCAGAGCTCCTCTTCTATTTACATTTTAAAAAGAGGGAGACAAACCTGTACAGAGTGGGCCTGATAGCCAAGATAGATGCCTGCAGGCAAACAAATCATAGGGCCAGATTTTGACTTAAAAAGATGGAGATGATGCAATGGGGAGAGCATTTCTTTGGCCATTTAGATAGAAAGACCTGGTGTGATCCCACAGCCCTGGTGAGGCGCCTTTGAC
Organism: Tolypeutes matacus; assembly: GCA_026826555.1. Taxonomy (NCBI): domain Eukaryota; kingdom Metazoa; phylum Chordata; class Mammalia; order Cingulata; family Chlamyphoridae; genus Tolypeutes; species Tolypeutes matacus. The sequence continues at coordinate 4,436,808 of JAKSZT010054160.1, forward strand.
TCAGCCATGGAACCTTTTTTTTTTTTTACAAGGAATCCCCTCTCCCCAAGTTACCAGGCAGCCTTTGCTCAACCAAGGCTCCTACTACCAGCAAGGCTTGTGCCAGGTGAGCTACCGGCAGGATGTGAGAGGTTTTCACAACAGTTGCAGATCATGTCCAGGCAGTCACCCTACAGGAGCCATACAGCCCCCTCCCTGGAGGGCCCCCACCTCCTCCACCTTCTGCATATCAAATGCCCAGTCCTCTGCCCCCCTGGGAATTGTGACTATTGGAACAATTCTTATCAAACAGTGATGCCTCATGGTAGGTTCTTTGGCCCTTCCTTTTCCCTATTGTAGGAATTGATACCATAACACCTTGCCTGGAATACACATAAACCCTGACAATTGCATATAAAAAATCAGAGCTGGGTCCCATTTTCCATTCCCTCTGACCTGGGGATCAGTAGTCTCTGTGCCTTTCAGCACATGGAGTTGTCAGCCCCGGGTGGTGGCCACTGACCAGGCATCATGTGGACTGCCCCCCACCATCCTCTTTCTCCAGGTCTCCCCAGCACTTTCTGAGCCATGGTCAGAACCCAAGCAGAACTATATGGAAGAGCAGTTATCGTCTAAGTCTCATCCCCACTTATGTCACCACCATGGACACTTTGC